>JAITYZ010003190.1:0-99413 GCA_027744595.1 Paronellides praefectus | reverse complement strand
CCCACAGCTCAATTCTATAAGCTATACAGCGTTGCGTATACCTAATAAAGAGAATGAGATGAGCATAGCAATATAGTAGCCGTTTAAAAGGTAAGTAAAAGATGCTGGGATGAATGAATGAAAAACAAACAGTTAAACATGGCGTGCTGATTAATATGGCAGTATAGGATTGTAAGTTAACAAGTGACAGGGTGAATGTGTGAGGAAGCCAATGAAAATGCTTAAGGCAGTAGTTTTTAGTGTCTAATAAAATTCCAATGATAATAATGGCAAGAATAATAAGAATGACAGTTGAGTCAACAGTTTAACTTGTAAGCTTTTTAAACATTCAAAAAAAATACATTTGGAAAGAAGAAAGCGGAACTAGTCATCTGAGGCCTAAAGTCACACATCTTCCCTTCACAACAACTTGTAGTTTTTTTAACAAAAATGTATGCATTAAATCTTTTTAAAAATTAATAATTTATTCATAAAGATTTCATAATATTGACTCTGATTCTCATGCAGAAACTTAGGTATTTAACTGTGAAAAGTCAATAGTAAATATTACTTGGAAGAGCAAAAACAACATGTGCTGAATATACTGCAAATATCGTCAAGAATCAAATGGAGTGGTTGGGGAGGAGGCCCTTTTTGTACCCTCCTCATTCTATTTGGCCAAAAATTATTAACAATAAGCCATTGTTCTTTTATTCCTTCTTGGAATCCCACAATTTTCATAAATATTTCTTAGAATGAACATTTATTGAGTAAATATTAATTTGTAATTTTAATTAAATTGCGTTAATTAAGTTAGCATTTCCTTGTCGCTTTTTTAATTTAATTTTTAGTCTTATGCCAATATTTAGAAAGATGCTCTCAGAGTGCGTATGTAGCTATGCCTTACAACTCTCCAAACATAATTTACAATCTATTAATATTAACCATTTTCCATTTAAAAGGGAAAGTAGCCCAGAAATAATTAAATGGTGGAATCAGGTAAAAGGTTCCAGGAAGCTGTTCCAGGAAGCCAAATTAATCTTTTCCTATATTTTTTTGCTGCTTTTGCTCTTTCTTTTTTAATGTAAATTTTTGCTCGACTCTTCTTCTCGCCATCATCATCATCACCCAACATGACATATCAATTACGCGTAGGTAATTTGTACAGATTACCTGTTTCATTATTACTACCAGACTCATTATTCCTAGATGGTATACATATCACAGAGCAAAAAGCCTTTTCATATATTTTTTTGTAAGAGAGCAGCGCTTTTGTTCTTATTCTTCTTATATCTCATGAAATTCAAAAGGGAAAGAGTCTAGCAATTCTCTTATTCCCCTCCTTTTTTATACATACTTTTTCCTTTACCTTGACTTTGCTTTCTTTCAAGTAGAACATATGCATGCAAGCAAGCAAAAAAGGGGAAAAGTTTTCTTTTAATGCATTTTTTCATAGGAGCAGAAAAAAATAGAAAGTTTGTAGAGGTGCAGAAGACAGAGAGTGTGAGGTAATAATATCATGTATGCATAGAGTTGGAATTTGGGCATGATGATCAGATAGAGAGACTAGACAATCATCCCATGTCCTCCAATTTGCTCCTCTTCTGCTTCCTCGTGAAACATTTTCACTTGAGTAACCATCAGCATCATGATCATATACCCATATCCTACCAAAACCAAGTAACAGCAAAAAGTTTCACCAATGGAATTATTATTATTGTTATTATTAGTATCAAGTAGCGAGTACAAGTGTAGCAGAACATGCTAGACCAGCTTATATGTCGGTGTGTAGCGCCGACCATATTACCTGTCACTTGGAACTGTAAACTTAGATGCATGCACACAACTTGCTTACAACGTTACAAAAGAGACAAGTTATTACTTTACATATTATTATTATTATTATGAGTATATGGAAAGGTATAAATGTAGTGTTTCAAACACTGTGTTTGTGTTTGTAGTGTATATAGAGTAATGGGATGCAGGAGTAGTCTAGCTAATAAGCATTCCACAGCGACCAGCCAACTTGGAAAAGTAACTTTTTTTGTCAAAATTGCATCCCATGGGATGCTACTACTACAACCCTTCTTGTTGTACACATTGCATTGGTTACGTGTTGCATTGGAAATCCACTACATGTACACATTCCTGTGAAGAAAGATGAGGAGGATATGAATGAATCAACACGAAGAAAAACAATATCACTCCTTTCCTTTTGCTTCCTTCTCCCAAACTCCCATCATGAATCTCTCTCTCTTTCTACCTCCACATCACACACAGCCACAAAAGCACGTCCTGCTTTTGTTCTTGCCTTTTTACCCACAAAATGAAAATCTCGTCCTATTCCACCATCCACAACCAACATTATTATTATTATTATTATCATGTTTGCATGATCATCATCCTCTTATCCGGAACCATCCCATACCCCTTCTCCTTCTTCCAATCTTCATGTTACTCATCTTATTACAATATTCATAAAGTGTTCTCTCATCTTTTTTCTTTCTTCCACCTTCTCAAATGTGCCTGTGTACAACCATGAATGAATGAATGAATTTTTTTTTGCTCATAATACCATTTCTTCTTTTTTCATATTAATATCTTGTGTATGCAAAATGCGAAGGAACAGACATGTGCGTACATTTCCGCTCTTTTGGCCAACTCAGATTCTTTTCTGCTGCGTGGCGCTTATTCAATAAAATATCTTGAATGTTTTTACCTCATATTTTTTTCATTATTACACATCAACATGCTTTGCACAAAGACATTCATACAAACACCTTGCACTATTCTCTAAGCAAAAATTGCTAGTAATTTCTTGCGGGCCTTCAGTCAACAAGACAAGTGAACTAATATAATGTAATGGTCATCAAAATATGATTATAATGAGCATTAAAAAAAGGGAACGCACTGGAAATACAAATAATGCACATTTTGCCCGACCGCACTATATTTTATTTATTCTGTAAGGTGAGTATAACGAACAACATTTTAGTAGTCTAGTTCACCACAGATAAAAACAAATTATCAAACAATTCATCATTGTGCACGTGCACCGAAAACAGGATTATTATTATTATTTAAATTGTTCATCTTCCGGGTATATTCTGGCAATAAATTAACAAATATGTTGTGCCGTGTAGAACTATTCCAAAACAAATGTCCCGGTGCAACAAGATAGCACAATGCATATACAACAAATATAAAAAGTTTGAGGGAACAGGTATACACATCAAATAGGCACCTTTCTAGTCATTATCATCCTCCTTCCTTCATCATCATCATCTCACTGTCATTAAGGTTGGTTTACTTCCTCCAAGCAAGCCATGTTTAATGTTTAATCTTCATTTTTATGTTGGTGCTGCGACCAAAGCTCACGACGACCACAACAACACACCAAGCAAAAAAAGTAATTAATTCCTTAATTTCCATCGAAATGTGGTTGAATATAGGAAAGGAATGTTAATGCAAGTGAATAGAGGCTCATGCGTAACATCATGCAACACCCTCTCAATAAAAACAGATATCCACACATTCATTTGTTTTATATGAATTGGGTTTTACATTCATTCATTTATCTTTTTTTCAGAGGAAAAAAAATTATTGTAAAATGATGGTCGAGAAAATGGGTTGTGCCAAACAAAAAAAAATGGCGAGAGCGAAAGAAATACAGAAAGATTGAAAAAGTAAAGTGAACATTTATTTTTTGTGTTGTTTTAATTTACAGATGATTTATTGGTTTGACTAAGCGATTTTGATGACAGACACAACTAAACCAGAAACGAGAATATTACGAGTATTATTCAATAACGAAAGCATTTGAGGCCCTCTTGTTGGGTAATCACCCTGTTTGTCTGTCTGTTAGTTTCAGTCTATCTTTCACGGGAGATGGTTCATAGTGCTCGTGGGATTCTTATTGAAATCGAGGTCCAGATGTTTGTCGGTTACAATTTTATAACGGGGGACCAGTTTATGGGGACGCATTAGGGGTAGCCCCGCGGGTACCATCATGATAACTCATATCATGAACATTATCATGTTTGTCATCCTTCTTTGTGTAGTTACTCATGCCGGGTTTAAACAGGTTTATTAAAATAATAATGATTATTATTATTACGCTTCATGTTTGGCTCGTTCCACGACATTTCAAGTGACGAAAGAGATTTTTCATAAAAATGTCGACAGAAAGAAGACATGTGCATATGATTATAGCAGGCGTATGATATGTACGAAAGGAATTACAAATAATTTATTTGGCCTAACATTCAAGCATGACTTTGCCTCATGTTAGTTGCTCTTCTCTTGCTGTTAATCAGGGACACGAACAAGTAATTTAATGAAACATGAGAGACCTCCTGGTCTTCTCTTCTCTCAGATCCCTCTTCAGCAACAACAACGACAATACTAACGACGTGTACAGAAGCACAACTTATAGAATATATCACATTATACATAAGTATATATAATACCTATTATATTTCTCTGCGTGCTTTTTTTGGGGGAGGAGGGTGGTTCCTTAATGACCAAAACTGAGTTGCTCAAAATGGCTTTTGAATGTTTTCTTAAAACAAAAAAAAGAAAGACATGAAGAAAGGGGAGTTTTGGGGATAAGGATAAAAAGCGAATTTGTATACAATTTCATGTTATGCAAATTTTATATCCGTCATTACCTTCATCCTGGTCAATAATGCCATCATCATTTTTTTCAACTGAGTCGCACTGTAACTCTTTTTACTATTCCTTTTTTCATCAGTCTGGATGTCTGGATGATTTCACATCTCTTACCATTTTCCTACAAACTTTTGTTTTTTTCTACTTCTTCTTAGTTTCCATCAAACGCATTGTTTATCATCTCCACATTATTTGATGATCATGCAAGCCAATAAATTGAACCATATTGGAATGGATTTTAATAAAATGAAAAAAAGAATACAAATTAATATGCAACAACAGCTTATAAACTCGGTTCTTTCTTGATAATCTATAATATATGCTCTTGCAATGAAGGCAATTCAAATTTGGTCATCATGATTATTATTTTTTATTGGGATTTTTTTAGATCTAGTCATCTGACTACGTACGCAACAAAATGCTACTGTTTTTTAAAGGAAGATTTGGTTTAATGTTTTTATCCTCATGGTTTTGTAATAATAAAAGCATGTTGTAATAAAAAAAAATATATTTATATTTTGTGAACGTTTTGGCAGAGGAACACGCACACAGTGACGATTTTATGAGCCATTTTATTTTCCACGCACAAAAATGGTCACCCACAACAACAACAACCACCACCAAAGTTTATTGAGAGACTAGGCAACAAAAGTGGTTGTTCAATTTGTGAACTCATACCTGCTTATCATCATCCTCAATCAATTTTTCACCTTAAACGTACAATGAATCGCCGAGTACGCTGCTGTTGCTGCTGCTGTGAAGGAACGACACTCTCTGCTCTGGTGTTGTTCATCTTGTAGCAGAAATGGTCTCGGAAAAAAATATCATGCAATATTCTTCGTCGTCATAAATGTCTTTTGCATTATTATTATTACTACCACTTATTCAGCGGGATGAGCAGGAGCAGAAAAAAACAAGTTTGACTTTGATTTGACTAACAGGCTTTCTGACCACCTTTATTACCTGTTATTGCTCATTGTTTAAAAAAGATAGTGGGCGTTGCGTTAGCTAGCGTATTTATAATATACTGTCGGGTTCTTGTTGCCTGTATCAAAGTTTTTTTTCCTCAAAAATTTTTTTTGAAACGACATCTATTTTTTTTCTCTTTTTGCGAAATAATAATTTATACAAAGTTTCCTTTGAAACGGGCTACATGGATTTTCACCACAAAAAAAGCCTTTTGTGAAGTGAACATTTTATGTATTTTGCGAGCAAGTGTTATCGCAAAGCTATAAATATCATTACAATATTTTTTTGTGCTCATAAAATGAAGACATATTATTTATATTTGTAGGCACACAGCTCCAGACGCCGCTGATACCATACAATTTATTATACAGATAAAAGACTTTGAAAATGCGTGAAAGGTGCGTACGTGCGTGTGTGTTCAAATATGTAAAATAGTAAAGGGAAATTTTCTACTCTCATCACTCACCGGTAGTCATTTAGGGTGTAGGTATTGTGCGATATTACTACATGACGTTGGTGACCGTACCCCAACAACAACAACAACAACAGGCAAGTAAGCATAAATTATAAGAAATGATAACAGCACACATAATTTTGGCAAGCAGCACAAAACGTGCGTTTTTTGCTTGCTACTGCTTGTTTTGTTCCATGTTCCATGATGCATGATGATGGCGTAAAGAAAAAAAAAGTTTCCAAAGTTACAATTGATTGGTAGAGCCAATGATGATGATAAAAAAAGTAAAGTTGGTGAAAAGAAGTCAAGTTAAAAGGCGGTTACCACCACTACCTACCGCCAACACACATGCTTATCTTTATTTATCCCATCATAAAAATAAGTATAGCAACAGCCTCAACTGCTATAAAATTTATATATTATGTGCGTAATAAATAAATAGGAAACAGGAATTTTGTCGTCGACAAGGACGACGACATGGTGGTGCGGTGAAATGATCAGTCTACTGCTCCTGCTGCTCATGATGATGTGAGTTAAGCTGATTGTGACTTTAGTCTTTCTCCTTTTATCTTGTGGCTATACACACACATTTTGGGTGAGAAAACAGGAGTCCATTATATTCAAGCTTACATGTCTTTTTCCCTATCTTGTTTGCTTTTTGAAGAAAGGAAGTAGCAAACCCTTTCTGTACGCATGATATACACAGTATTTATTACGGTAACGTGGTCATGATTTTTCTCTCTCAACTTTCCCTTCTTTAGCCACGCCAGCATGTCATCATGCCAACTATGCAATATCATTACAACCTGGCGATAATGACGATGTTGAAGGAGGAAGAAGAGGGTGTTGGCATCCTCACAATGTTGACCACGCAGTTTGGCATTGGAGTAATGTAGTAGGCTATGTCTATAGACATGTTATTATTTGATGATAAATTATCATACATATTCGCAAATAATGAGAGTGATATACGCACGCACAATAAAACTTTGCTTTTCTGTCTTGTGCATTTGTTGCGTATGCATTCATGTCCAACGTACGTTCAACTTTTTTTTTTGACACGTACGCAGTAAAAAGATTAACAGTAAAACACAACAAATCACGCACAAAACAAATTTCATGAAATTTGCAACTTTGCATTATGTATGCTTATATTTGTTTGCATGTATGAAAGCGTTGACTTTACAAAACTTGAGTCACCTTTTCTTCCATTTTATTATGGCTTATTCTTCTTCACGGCATATGGCTTAACTTACTTACTTACCACACTACTAAAAGGATGCGTTGACTTTACAAAACTTGAGAAAAAAAACAATATCCACGCACACACACCTTGACTTTGGGTGGTCCACAAAATAAACAGGAAACGTTGCTCATCATTAATTTTAATTTATAAGTAATTTACTGGGAAATTATGAGCTGATAATACTATTCCTTTAACGCAGTCTTCTTACTTTTGTATAATTTTTTTGCATAATATTTGCATTCAACAACTTTTTATCGAGAAAAAATGCATAGAAACAATGTACAACTTATTATGCTAATTTTGTTTTTGTTGCTTTAATTACATTACAGGTAAAAATATAACACCAGAGAAGTTTTGAAACTTTTTCCTAACAGTGCTAATACGACGACGATGACGATATGTTTTTTTATTACTCGATTCAAATTTATGTTTTTTAGCAACTTTTGCTGTAATAAACTACAAGCCAAAAAAATGAGAAAAACTTACAGTTTGTTCAAGTTGGGACTATTGGCAAACAACAAATCCGGGATGCTCCTAAGCCGATTACTGCTCAGGCGACTGCAAATATATAAAAAACACATAAAAAGTTAGTTTTTCATTAAATCCCAATAAAAAAGTCATGTCACAATAATCACAGCTTATTATTATTATTATATTTAATACTATTGACTTGACAGACTTGACAATAAAGCCAAGTAAAAGCAGATGTTCACTGTTCACTCTTTTTTATGATTTGTCTTTTTTATGATTTGTCAAAAGAAATGATTGGTTGAGAAAAATCCGCTAAACATGTTTCATTTTGTGCTAATGTTGGCTCTTGATACTTTATTTAACTCCACATAAATATGTATTGAACAATCAAGTCAAAAGAGTTGCCACTTTTCTCTCTCTCTCTTTCTTTTTTTAGCAGCTGCAGTACCGGAAGTACCCAGCTATCTTCTCCTACCAACCAAGCCAAAAGACTTAAAATCTATCATGAAAAGTACACAACGACAATGATGACGCCATAATAAAAAAAATCCTTCACCAGCTTTTTTAACATGGCGTCTTATATAACCATATAAGTAGCTATACTATACCTTATGCATCATTTATTGCTACAATGAGCCACAAAAACAGCTGCCATCATTATTATCATTATCATCATACCCGTTTCAGTTACAAAAAAAGTTGGTCTATAGAAGAAGAAAAAAAATCACGCCAAAAAAGCCGAGCCACGCAGCAAATGAAAAGCTGCTTATCCAAACCAAAAAAATATCGAAGAGGGAATGGTTGTGTAACGGATACTAATAATGCGTTTGTTAGCTCGCTACAAACACACACACGACTCGACTCTCTCTCTCTACAGAGTTCCCACAGGACCTCTTAGAATTTCGCATGAAAGAATCACTCTTGCTTAAGTATACCACCACCGGACCGATAATGATGTTACCCCCCCCCCTTCTCCCTCAGAAGGGAAAGCAGAGAGTCTTCAATTGTTTGTCCTTTCCTCCAAACACACACAATCATACATCCAAAAAATACCCATACCAGGGACCCAAATGAGATTTTTTTCCTCTCTCTCTCTCTCTCTCTCTCTCTCTTCGTATTAAAATCTTAAGGTGAATGAATTCCAGGAGCACGTTCCTACCCTTTTCTCCCAAAAAGCAAGTTTCATTTCTATTCATAAGATCCCCCTTTTTATTCTGTTAACATTGTCGCATCGTAGTGAAAACTTGAGCGTGTGGCATGATAATGTCCTTGTGTGTGTGCTGCTGGGTGTGATGTGCTACTTATATCTATAATATCTGCTCTTCCAAAAAAAGATACATTATGTGATGTGGGTATATATATAGCCATACATACATACATATTGCAATACCATTTTGTAGCCCATTCATCCGCATCCTTTTAGTAGTGTGGTAAGTAAGTAAGTTAAGCCATATGCCGTGAAGAAGAATAAGCCATAATAAAATGGAAGAAAAGGTGCTCAGGTAAACATTAATCCACCAACTCTCAATCTTCCTACATAACAAACATACATGCATTTACCTACACGCACACAATCTACACTCAAAGTAAGCTGGCGAGGAAGAAGAAGAAGAAAAAAATGCAAAAGGAATTCTTTTTTTATTCTTCAATTCTGGTTACACTACATGTGCAACGCGAGATGGGGGGGTATAAGGAAAAAGTTGGTAAAGACTTTCCCCTTAAATCAATCGAATCTTTTTTTCTTTTTTCTTTCGATAATAGTGGCTGTGGTGAAGGTGGCACTTCTTAGTTTAGAAATAGCATATAACCTCCCTCTATAAATCCTTATTACACAAACTTGCATGTATGTCGTCGACTGGTGTAGTCGCCCAAGTGGAACATTAACTATGTATCTGGCTGATACTCCAGCTCTGACATGACCATCTCTCTAGTCTATATATTGGTATTGTAAATGTGATGTGGGTAATAAGCAAGGTGGATAGGTAAATACACACACAAACATAATAATAACAGAGATTCTAATGCACATAATACGTACAAACCCAACATTTCTATCAGCAGAGAAGATGTAATAAAAAGGTTGCCTTTCACATATTGACTATATAGCCTTGTTAGTTGGAAACCATACGGGTAAATTAATGATTACCTCCCTACTTTCTCTCACCCAAACACACAAACAAATAAAAAACCGCTATAACTCCTCGTTGTTCTCGTGTTGGTGGTGGTGGTAGTGGTACGCTCTTGTGGAGGGACTCAACAGCAGCAGCACCAGAGCTTTACAATTTTTATTTAGCTTGTCACCGTACCCATACAATAGAAAAAAGTGAAAGTGAAAGAAAGACAAAAAATATAGAGCAAGCCAGCACACCAAATTACTATACACACATACCATCCGTGTATTTTTTTTGAGGATTACAAGGATATATTCATATAATCTCACCTTTCCTTTTTTACCAAAAGTATAATTCGTGGAGAGATTCAAAAGGGGTTTAAAAGAGAATGTGGTTTGGTAAAAGTTTGCAAGTTTGTCAGTCTTCATCTGATTGTGATTGGGATTAGGTTTGTGAGTGTGTGGCGGTGGCAGGAGGCAGTGGTGGGTAAAGTTGTTTGTTTTTCTGCAAATTTATCCCATCATACATGCACATGTACAACAATATGTATAATGGCTTATATATAGTACACCTTTTTTACTACATTTTCTAATTAAATACCTAGAACATTTATTTATTTCCTCTCTCTCTCTCTCTCTCTCACTTTACGCACTCTTTTAATAAAGGATGCAAGTAAACAAGTTAATTCAGAATCACAATCAGCATTCTCATCACATCTCTCTCAGAGTCTACTATGCCTTTACTATTTATATACCAAACTAACCTCGCCGAACACTGCCACCACCACCTCATTTTTCTACACACAAAGCCAACTTAAAACGCTGTTACGTTGTGTGTTGTTTTGTTGCCGCTCGTAATAAACTTTCCATTTGGTTGGTTACATAAGTAATTACGATGATATGATGATGCATGATACCTTTTCCAGGAAAACATAAAATGGCAACCAAAAAGGAAAATATAGGAAAGTTGTGCGGAAAGGGGTTTTCGGTAGGCAGGCAGGGCTCATTTTTAGTAGCCGTCCATGGCAAAAACGAAATTTGTCATTTTTGAGCAGGTATTTTGCAAGTGTAAAGTGTAGCTTTTCATGTATGTGCAATGCACATTGTGCATATTTATGAGTTTATTACGACAAAGCTCGTAAAAAATAGAGAGGAAGCGGAGCGGAAGAAGAAAGTGGGTTTTCAATGGGAAGCCCTTTTGTATAAATAATACGCTACAAACATGTAAAACCAACTTCAAAATGTAAATAACAATAATAATCGTTCATAAATACGAGATCATAAAATTCGTTTTTTTTCTTCGGTGAGTAAGCTTCTAGATAGAATGACGCTATTCTGCCACAAAATTTCCAAACAAAAGAGGCACTTCACATCCAACAAATTCGGAGCGGTGGTGGTAGTGGTGCTCGACAACAAAATTTATTTCGCAATTTACGGATCTAAACGAACCGCAAAAAAGGAGATTACAAAGTTATGACATCACATTTACGTACATAGAGTATTTTTATCTCTCTGTCTGTGCGCCAAATCCAACAAAATCCACAGACACAAATAGAAAACGTCAATAAAATGTTCAATTATCCTAAAAACGAAAAACCCGACTTCACATGTTTCATGATATAAACTGAATAAACTAAAAACAAAATTGTTACAAAGCTCTCATTATTTGGATACATGATGCGTTTGGAAAAAAATGAGTCCATTTATCACGGGAAACTTTAATTTGCTTCTACATTAAGTATGTATCTCCAACGTCAACATCATACACTACACAAGCTTGTGTGAGAAAATGTCGGCAAAATAAGATGGGCTATGATGACTACAAAAACAATTTTTTGTAGTCTATGAACCAGCGCTCAGTTGGTTTTTTATCGGCCTCATCAGCCGCACAGAGTTTGTATCCTAATATTTATCCGATCGTGCGATGGTAGTAGTGGCGAGGCAGGAAAAGCTGTTAAAAGCGAATGCAGAAGAAAAAAGTAATAATAAAATAGAGTGAATATAGTACGGCAAGGAAAACAAAGGAAAGAAAAGGACTACAGCCCATAAAAAGGGGCAGCTTTTGGAATTAGACACTTTATTGCATCTTTCTTGACACTTTTTTTGGGGATGCACATTAAATAAGTTTGCCAAGGCAGAAGAACATTTAAAGCCGCTGCCATGCTGCTGCTGGTGGTGGTGTGAACATATAATGTACATTGAATGTGTTATGCGCGCACGAGAGAACATTATTTGTACAATTTTATGAAGACAAATTATTGCCAGTCCCCAGAGCTGATTGCCACAATTGCGGTGATGGGACAACCTTGTTCGCTCAAATATCCTCACTCTGTGTACCACTCTGCTTTTTTTATTCTTCTTGGGTTTCTCCATCCAACACTTTTTCAGCGATACACTTTCCTATTTCTCTTCCACACACTTGCCTAAAAAATGGGATGGTGGCGTTTAACAAACTTTTGTGGCCGCTTCTTTCAGCCTTAGTCATCATCATCATCTTCCTCATTTTGTAGTAACACACGTGGGTAAACTACAGAGATGCATGTAGGTGGCATGTGTAAATAAAAGTTCACATGTCAGCAAGTCCAGTGAGCATCTCAACAAGCACCATCATCCCAATCCTTTCTTTGATTGCTTTGCTAACAATTTGGGTTTTGCATGGCCTACATGAACCAATTTGCAGCTTGTCGACTTGTAATGGAATTGTTGGGAATAATACTCTCCCTTCTGCTCAATAGCCATCTGTATAATCAAATAAATAAAGGAACAATTCCTAGTCTTCTCTTCAATACGGCTAGATAAACATGGCTAAACACACATGATAAACATTTTTGCCTGAAAACGCTTTGTTAAACAGGATATTTTACTTTGGTATAAATACGTCAACCGACCAAAAGATGAAAACTGCAAAATATAAGCTTTGGTAGATTTAGGGATCAAATCGAAAGTTGAAATGTGGCTTACTTATTTGCATTTGTGCATGTTTCTAGATAAATAGACGATGTTTTAAGAAAAAATGGCAATGTTTGGAAAATACGGTACTATTCCTAAATCGAATTTTGGACTAAGATATTTTTACATGTTCATCATTTCCTTTGAATTCCTGGACTTGTTATGCCATACCTTATTAGATTCTAAATGACCAGTTTTGGATACAGATTAATTAATAGCTAACTTTGTCCCTTATCAAATTCTTAAATATTTTTTCAACATTTAAAAATCTGAAAATGGATAGAATATTATACAGTTGGAGATCAAATGTGTGGCATTTATCGTAATGTCATTTATTCCCCAGACCTAATGAAATGTAATTAAGTGTATTATAAATATATGAGAACTGTTTATCATAGTGACATTGCTACAAAATCTAAATCTTTAGAAATAATAATAATAATAATAATAATAATGATGATAAAAGTGAAAAGTTATTTTGGCCAGTTTGAAATTCTGAGGGAGAAAACAATACGTAAAGTGGAATTTAGTAAAGAATGGAAATAATGAAATAATAAGGAAGCAGAAACAAAAACTTTGTGTTTTTAAAGAAGAGGCAAACATCTTTGTTTTTTCTTAAAAAAAGATATAACAGTAGAATACAGCCAAGTTTTGACTATACACTTTAGTAACTTATTTTGTATAGTTATTATTATGAATAGGGAGGGAATTGTAGCCAGTTTTTAGTCAAGTGAAGGCTAGTCAGTTTGAATCCATTAATAAAAGAAAAATGGATGATGGTGTGTGTGTGTGTGGTGTAGGTGTGTTGGCAAAAGTAAACCACCATCACATCTCTCTCTCTCTTCTCAGAGTTTAAGTTTTACAAAGACTCTCTCTCTCTCATTCTCTCTCTCTTTCTTTGATAAACTTTCCCCAGTACACTCAGCCTAGTATACATAGCATTCTCTCATGAATTTATGAATGAATAAGTGAATGAATGGAAAAAGTTGGGCTTGTGTTCCTCTTCTTCCTGTGGTCTCCTAGCTTGTCTCCTTCCCTTTTGTCTTGCAAGACAAAGCAACTTTTTAAAATGTGATACAGATACACACGATTTCTACTTTTCAGACAAACAGAGACAGACAAGTTTTTACAGAGTTTTGTCAATGCAAACTGACACACAAGAAGAAGAAGAAGAGGAGGAGGAAGGATATTGTCAGCGTTTGCACAATAGCCAAGTATAGTAAGCTGAAGTGTATTTTCCAGGACTAGCATAGATTTTAGTTTGAGTTTTGAAAGCAAAGAGGAATAATAATAATAAAATAAAATTTTGTTGTGGAGCAAGTGTCGGAGAATTCATCATTAATAAACTTTAAGTAAATATTCTTTTATGAATAGAGAGGCCTTGCAAAATTTAATAATCATATTTTCCTTCTTGTTCCATCCAAATTCTTCCAAAAACAAGAAGAAGAAGAAAGGAAGTGGGACACAAAAAGATATTTAAGTTTAGCAAAGTTGAGATTATAGAAATATATTATGTATTTCCAAAATACAAGTTATTTATTACGACTGTCACCAGCTAGCAAGCAGGCTTGCTGTTGTATACATAAATTAATCACAACTTTTTGTTTACTAGTTTTGATTGAAGAGGAAGAATGAGAGGAAGATAATGAATTTTGATTAAATTTTATATGAATTGTGCAGGAAACAAACAGAAGGATGGATATGTATTGTGATGAATTTTTTAGCTGAAGGGCATCCATATTAAAACATTTCCAAAAAGTACCAAATTCAAAATGATTCGGGGCTCTCTCAATATTAATCCATTATTATAATGTTTATTAAGTGTCTATTATCCACATCAAATGTTTTTAACGTATTGAGTTTTTTTTTGTGGTTTTTTGTTGAGTGGTACAGAAAAAACTGGTGCTATTCTGCTAAAAAAAATCTGTTTAGCATCTCACTTTTTAACATTTCATTTCATTCCACTTTGTAATCTTCCCATCCCATCATTTTCATCATCATCAGCCACCATTCAAAATCCCACTCTTCTGCTTTTAAAAAAAAAATAAGTCATTTGTTTCGGCTTTAACCCTTTTTTCCCGTTTTGGGAAAAAAATGTGCGTGGGTTTGAATCATAATTTTGTTGTGTGTTGTATCTGCCAAGGAGATTAGCATGCCGCGCTGCTGCTTGCTTTGCATTTCGCGTAATTGGATTCGGACCGTCCAATTTCATTATCAAACTTCATTACTCTTTTTGAACTGACAAACTAGACAGGGGAAATGACAGCTAATCATGATCATCATCAGTTTCCCCCATGCTTCCTTGTATTCTCTCATATTTTTTATGCACAATAATTTCTGGACACGAGACATGGATTTTTGTGTTTCGTTGTGAATTTATTTACATTTTTTTACCTTGACTTCAGTCAAGTCACTTTCACACTCACCATCTGACGTGTGGTCACCAAAAAAATAGATTCCGTCTCATGTCAATTTTTCAAATGTCTGATGACATGTGGTTTGCAAAAAAATTGATAAAAAATTATTACTCAAAATTATTAAAAAATAAAATAAATGTATGTCAAAAGAGATTTTTTATCTAAAATGAAAAGAATAATAATATGCAATTGAATTATTAGCCATTCATTTTCGTTAGCCTATAAAAAAATAAGATTTATTCCATTATTCCATATCGAAAGCTATTATAATTGCTACCTTTCCTGGAAACAATAAAATTTAATTTTGTAAAAAAGAGTGTACGCAGAATAACAATATGATGTAATATCTTACAAAGCATAGTAGCAAAAATACATGCACATCTCATATCAAATACAATTTAATATTGAATAATAATATGCAGTTTGTTTCTTGATCAGAGAGCATCATAATAAGTTGTTGTAAAGAGCGGCCAAAGAACCATACATCCAAAAATCCTAGAAACCGGTTTCTCAAAATTTTCAATTCATCCATTTTTTTGCAGTACACAGACAAGCATACAAAAAAAACTAGCCGAATGAAATTATAAGAAAAAAATCGGTCTTTTTGTTCACTCGGCTGAACGGACATTCATAATATTCTATTCTTCGTCGTGAGCATATTCAGGATGAATAAAAAAGAGTACAAGTTAAGCTACATTTGTTTATGTAGGCGCAGCAGCTACAAACCACAATACAAATTTACAAATCATCAATGATTTGTTGTTATTGTTGTTGTTGTAGTTACAAGAGGAGGTAATAACTAACTTGCTTTTATAAAAAAAAATAATATTATTCTGGTGCTTCACTCGGAGGATAATATTAATTCATAATACATTTTTCCTTATAAAAAAGTGTAGATTTGAAATCCAATCTTGTGACCAAAAACAAAATATAATAGGCATGCATTATAGTTTGCATGTTTTCATCCTCCTCCTCCTCCTTCATCTCCATCATCATCCTAAATTTTCACCCATTTTCTTTTGATTATATCTTTCATACTCGCAATCAGTAAATCAGTAAAAATGGCAATATAGCAATCCATAACAAAAATGTTAAAACCATGCCATGTGTCTTGCTAACCCCCTAATTTGCGCATCCTCATCCCCTTTCATCTTATTTATCAACCTTTCTCATAAAAAATGTGCCAACTAGGCTTACTATTTATCATCTAATTTTATTTTCCCTCTTTTTTAATCCTACTTTTTTAAATCTAAAAATAAATAACAAAATTACACAACAGATTTTCCTTCAATCAACCTGAATAGCAAGCATAATTAACCGGAAATGAGAATCATTACTAGACTTGTTGTTTGCAAATCACTCAACTCATCTGGCTGAAATTATAATAATAATACAAAGGAATTATTTATAATGCTCACTTATTTATTCTTTGATTTCTTCACTTTTCAAAAGAAAAGTTGAAAAAGAATGTTGAAGAGATTTGTATAGATGCCTACCTAGCTACCTAAATACACAAACAAGAAAATTGCCTGAATAACAATTTATTACGAAAGCAAACTATTTTTTAAGTCTTTTTTCTCTTCTTTCCCACTTTTTACATAACTTTTTTCCACTTTTTTTATTTATTCCCTTTGCCGTGTACTTATATATAACTTGGACAGCACAACATAAACTAACTTTTTTTTGTTAACGATTTACCCCTTACAAGAAACTAGGAAAAGAGTGTAAGAAAAGCAAAGCTACTAGAAAACTTGCTAACTTTGGTTGGTGGATGATGATGAAAATCAAAAGCTCATCAAGTAATACCAAGAAAGCAAACAAACAGCAAAAAAAATGTAGAGAGAGAGAGAGAGATTACAAGATCTTTACAAATTTGGTAAAAGACGAAAGAAGATCTATTCTTTCTGCTGCTTAAGCAAGTAGTCAAGTAGCTCATTTCTCCTCTTTTTCCCTTCCCTCTCTTCCCCCGCATTTAGTTCGTTAGTCTTTTTATTCATCATGCATCTTTACAAGAAGAAGAAAATACGCTAAAACTTTGGTGTTGAGTCCAACGATGACGTTGATGATGGTGTACCAAAAAAAACTTTTTTTCTCCACACTTCCTACATTTTAGCCCGAGCCCACTATGAAAAAGTCCAGTCTAGTATCAACAACCCAGCCACCTTCCAGAAAAAATAAGCATCCGAACATAGACCATCCCCAGCACCACAAACATGTTTTCTTCAGTTGAGCAACTTTTTGAGCAAGTTTGCTCATAGTAATTTGTAATATTGTGTGTGTGCTAAGTGTGGGGATTAAGTGGTGTGAATTTTATTTTTGAACCTAGAAGAAAAAAATCTGTAGGCTTTTGCAATTTATTTCTTAACAACGCATGGAAATTTCTACATAATATATTTTTTCAACGCAACAAGAAGAAAAACTTTCACCCTTTTTTAAATTATATTCCATGTTATTATTGAGGTTATTCTACAAATATATCCTTACAAATATGTCCCATGCATTTAGGTACCCAAAAAAAATCCCGCGTCTGCGTGCGTAAATGATGGGTGGATTTTTTTTCGTGGGACATATTTGTAAGGACATAATTGTACTAGAACCGAATATTGACATGGCATGAATGCACGAAATAAATTATAGAGTAATTAGGAAAATAAAAACAGTCGTAACTGGTGCGTGTGTGCACCTATTTATATATACCGAGCCCAAATTAAAGGGTTCACTCGACTTAATCACATGTTTCGTTTTTGGGTTTTTTGCAGCGCATACCCAACTTCATAATAAAAACTTCCCCTCTCTCTCTCTCCAATCTACAAGACAGTTATTATATACACCCAAAATGAATGAGTGAAAGTCGCAAATGCAATGCACTCAAATCGCAAAACGAGCACTATTCTTTTTTAAATTCTGACTGTTGAGCTGTTTTCCCACTTGGTTGACTTACTGACACGTGACAAGTGTCAAATTCCGTGGCTCTATCCAATAATAACAAAATAAAAAGTGCATTTTAACGTTCTACTTTATTTACACCTTTACATATATCCATACATATTTTTGAACATGGGAAAGGCAATCAGCCATGCATAATACCTTACATAAGAATTTTTGGAAGGGAATGGTAAAAAAACATGGGATAAATGTGTATTGGAGTTTTGCATGTAATTCAAGTATATGGGCTAAATAGCGTTCCACATATGTGCACTTTGTGTATTTAGGCATTGGAATTACACGGTCTATAAGCTTCTCTTTCTATCTGAATGTGTCCAACTTGTTATTATATTTTACACTTATCTAACTTGTAGCTCATGTTTCTCGCTAGAAATGAAGCAGAAGAGAGCGAGAAATCTAGATAAACAGCGGAGCGTACAGAGCTCACAAGCTAGGAGGCCACATTATTTTATGGGAATGTGTTTTTTTTCGTAGGTGACTCGACTTGACTACACCGGGATTATTATGGCACCAGACCAGAGGCACCCTACGGATCGATAAATAAATGTTTCTTTTTTTACCAATGTTATTATTGTTACTCTACAAGCCATGCTATCATAACAATTTGTATAACGAACAACCACCTCGAAAAAAAGGACCAAGCGTCAATATTTATTTCCACCTTTCTTTTTTTATATTGATAGAAGCAGCAAGGTAGTAGTAGGTGGGTAGGCAGTATAGGCATGTAAGTACAACCATTTAGTATACTACTGCCTTATGCATAAATGTGTAGTAGACGTACCATTTTATATAGTATAATAAACCGTTTAAGAAAGAAAAAAAGACAAGTTTTTGGTATGAAATCATATAAACTCACTCCATCCTCCTCAAAAAGCCAAGCAAATAAATTGGTCTTTGGAGAGAGGACGGGGAAAATATATATTTTCTAAGCCTTCTCTTTTTCTTCTTCTTCTTCCTTTTCTACTGCACGGCTGCTTGTGTTGCAATGGAATGGAACATCAAAAAGACATTGCTACTTTTTCATGCCTCTTTTTTAGGATCACACGATTAGCATGCCACTGCCATAAAAATCCTTCCTCTTTCATTTCATAATATAAGTTACACACCAAAAAGGTACGAATATTACCATTCTATACTATGCTGTTGCTGTGTACTCAGCAGAGAGGAGGAGGAAGAAAAAAAAAGTGTTTCTTTGTGAGAGGAAGCAAGAAAGGATGGAAATAACACATTAGTATAAATTACACTGTCAGATATAATCTTTTACATTAGCAAATAAAACAATAAAATCATTACATCTGCTTAGCAGAGTGTACTACTACGTGTTTCGCTGCACTGCCAGCTCTACATATATTTTTTTACGCTCCTTCTATTCTTCAGTCTTCACTTATTATTATTATGTACGTTGCTAGATAATGGGACTATTTTACATAGACATACGTCCATTTTCCATGCATCTTTACCAGTTACATTCCCATTCACTACGGATAATATTACACACATTTCATTCCCAAACTTGACTCTACGTTAGGAAATATATATATCTGTACATTTATTTATATTATATACTCTCATGTGACCATAAACTTCATTATCTATATCTTCCATATATTCATATATATTTTTTCTCCCTTTCTTTCTCCTTTTTACTTGGAAGCTAAAGTTGCCGTAAAATCGGGGAAAACAGTCATCTCAATCTCACTATTGCATTGCTTGCCATTCTGGTTTTTTTTGGAAGCACGCCATCATATCCTAACAATTTTGTATTGATAAAAACTTCTGTAATGATTATTTAAAAGACTTTGTATGTGAGAGTAGATCGGAAGATTACATTAGCATATAAGATTTATTATGATTTAAATTATTTAGCTTAGTAAATGTTTTAATGTTTATGTGTCACTTGGGAAAGAACATGGGTAACTGTGAATCAAGGAAAGACACGTTAATAAAGACAAATTATCAATTATCAATTATCAATAATTCCTGACAAGCAGTTAGTCAGTCAATCAAATATGGAGAGTTGATGAAGAAATGGTGCCGTTCTTTTCTTTTTTATTATCTCAGCTGATCCGCTTTTGAAGTTTTTTATTTGGACTGGTCAGGGAAAGGAAATTATGATAAGGTTTGGGATTATTTTACAAGGGCACTGGGTACACTGTACAAGCAAAAAAGTCATTTTATTTGAATAGATGGAAAACAAAGTACAGCTTTGGAGGTGGAGACTTGACATTTCAAAAAAAATGGTGTGGACGTGAACTTTGCAAGGCGACGAGTCACGTTTCCAGCAAGAATTTATTTTTTTTTAATCATTTTTTTGGGTATTGCTGCTGTTATAGTTGATGATCATCAGCATCAAATCATGATCAACTTGGCTGTTGTTTTCATGAGAGATTTGACGTGTGGACTTGTGCTCGGACAGAGAGGATTGATGACGACGACGTTGAATTCCAAGTCTTCCAAGATTGCGCCTTTTGCCAAAATCCCCAGGCACTTGTCTATTTTCTTTTCTTCTTTTTTTATCTCTCTCCATCTCTCTGCCTCTTTTACCAGTTGTTGATGTGTTATATTATTATTATTATTATTTTGTATACTCATCTGTCTGTCTATGTGTATGTTTTTATGTCCATCAACTCTACATCTTTTTTTAAGAGAGTTGCAGTGACAGTAGGCTTGTTACACGTTTTCTTCTTCTTTCCTTCCTTTGTGTTTTTTTCTCTCTCTGGCCCGCGCTCCTCTTTCTAAAATATTTGTGACTGGTTGTCAAGATCTCCAAAAAAATGTTTTTGTATTTCCTTTTTGCTTCCTTTTTTCTCCTTCCAACAACTTCCAAATGGCATTATTTCTTGTTCCCTAAAAAAGTCTTGTCGACTCAACTGCTGACGACTTATCTTTATAAAGCTTTCATCCTTTTTTTACCCACATCCTTTTTTATGACTCTTTCTTTCTGTTTTTACCCTGACTCCATATACTCTACTCTTTTCACACAGACACACACACACAAGAAAAGTGCAACCTGAAAGAAAAAAATGTGAGGGACAAAAGCAGAAGAAGAAATAGCTGAGGTAGAGCATAAAACAAGAAGGATCTGATGTTGCACTCTCAGACTTTTTTTTGTATCCCTTTTTGCCCATATATTTATTTTCTCTCTTTCTTCTTGCAAGCCTGCATATATTGTACACTGAACATGATTATGTTGCTCATGTGATGTACCATTCATCCATTCATCCAACACCACTTCATATTATTATTATTATCTTACTGCTTTCCTCATCCTCCCTCGTAGATCTCCACAAAATGCTACTCAACTCAAGTCTCAAGTCAATAAAATATAAAGGCTACTTTCCTTTTTTTCTTCTCTTTTCTTTCATTTCTTTCCTTTTTTATTCTTTTTGTGCGATCCTCTTTCTCTTTTTTTCTTCTTCTACTTTTCCACAGTAAGCTTTATTTCCCCCTCATACTATACTCATACCACTGCTTTTACAAGAGTTGTAATCATAATCAAATACATATATTTTTTTCTTCTTAAAAACCAAAAAAATAGCCAACCTCACATGACCACCAAACCATTCTGCTTCTTTTTATAGATATCTATATAGGGTCCAAGTCATGTAGAATTAGAAACACACACAATGAACAAGGTATATATATAATATGGTTTCCGGACCAGACGGTACAAGAAGGAAAAAAAGTCTCCAATCCTGTCAAAATCCCTAATAAATGTATAGAAAAAGGCGCATGCAACTCAAACATCCATATTATTATTACCCACCCGCCCGCACTCACAAACACTCTCACAAGCTAAATTACTAATATAATAATAACATGTGTTGTCACTGCCAAAAAAAGAAAGAATGTACATTATTATTATTATTATCATTATAAGCTGTGCATTACGCCAGACCACACCACTTGATACAAAGAGAGTCAACACACTTTATATAATATATGGCATTGTATATGGGGTGTAGAGCACTTGACTATTATAATAAGGGATCAGACACACATGTAAAAATACATACATATTCTGGCCACATTATGCTCATGACTTTGTATTCTGCTGCTCTTTCACAATTCACACAGAATCATAATCAGTTTTTGTACGCGTAACTGAAAAGGAAGCCGTCGACCCTATAAAAAAATTGTAACAAATTATTCTACAGAAGAAGGAGAGTAAGAACGGAGCAGAGAATGAGCAGAGAAGAAGAAAAGAGGCTATTACGCAATCCATTTATATTTCCATAAGTTCCATGAACAAGTAGAGCACATGCAACTTGTACTGCTAATTTATAACTTTTTTCTTTCTTTCCTTCAACATTTTTATTCCGAGTGAAAACTCTTCACCGCACACACAATATTTTTTTTCTCAGGATAATACACAGTTATTAAGTGATGTGTATGTTCATGAAAGGTGAAAATGAAGTGAGTAAAAAAAAGTGAAGGAAAACAGAAAGTGAAATGATAGCTAATATATTACAGCTTTCTTTCTACCAATCTCATTTGTAAAAAAAATAAATACAAATATATACTCCAACTAAAAAACCAGATCAGCGAATAAGATAAAATGATGTGAGATGTGAAAGTAGCTAGAACGCCCATTTTTGCTTCGTTTTTTTGTGGTTTGGCTCGCTAGTTTGGTGCGGTGAAAAAATGTGTAAGAAAAAAAACAAGTTGTAAAAAAGAAGGGAATTCAGTGAACCATTTACTCCTACTACAAGGCAGCCATGCAATCATCGATATAATACATATAAGTAGCAGTATAACAACATATTATAGCAGTATCTTAACTTTCAAAAGAATTCAGGTACAAAAAAAACAAGGAAAAAGCTAGATGGTAAACTAGTGAGCCGTATAAAACATGATGATTTTTATCACCATAACATCATCTCAGGAGAGAGGGAGCGCAAAAAAATACAAGTCCAGAAAAAAGAAGAGAAAAAAAGCAGCGTGTTTATATCCATGTCTTGTGGCTTGGCTAATGGTGTGGATTTTGCAAGAGCAAGTCAAGTCACCATTTCCAACACCACAAACCAAACTGTGTAGAGAGTAAAGTGTAAAAAAAGAAGAGAAAAAAACGACAAAACAGTAGCAAAAGTTGGTTGTGGTGTTGTTGGTGGCAAAATTGGAAATAATTCCCTTAAGGCGACAAAAAAATGTGAAAATTCTTGTGTGTTTTATTTTGTATGTATCCTCCTGCTAGTCTCTTGTCCGGGTTTTTTTATTATTGTGGATACACAATACCAACAAATATAATAATAATGAGCCTGGTGAATAGTTGATCTAGTTCACACAACCAACCAACAAAAGAGTATCATTAGGTTCACCATCCCCACGATATGGATAAAAAAACAACTACAAAATATTACACTTGATATATATTTTATTTCATATGACAAAATAAAATGTATCTTGAATGCGGGTCATATTGATATTGATGAACAAGGTAACATGAAAACAAACGCTTTGTTAAAAAAAATAAGAAAGAGTTGTAAAGCAAGCACAGAAATAATAAAGAAGCGGTGAGTGGTGAAGACTCCCTCTCAATCCCTTTATCTTATATTTTTTCTCAGTTTTTTGTTTTCCTAAAACTCATGAGACCTTCCTTGCACACCTACCTATATGAAAACATGCTGACAAATTCTTCTAAAGGGTCCGCACAAGACACAACCAAAGTTACACCCATACAAGTTTCGTCTTGATCATCAGGATTTTTTTTGGTTGGACTGCTTCCTCCTTCTCTTCACCGCGCAAAACATTATACACTTGTTCTTTTCTTCCCCCGAAATGAGAAATGTGTTTGTAGTGGTGGTGGTATGGTGGATGGATGGTTGGTTTGGTGTTTTCCGATTCCTTTCTGGCCACAACAACAACACACACACACCAACACAAGAGCAAGTAAAGAAGGTATAGACTTTTTTTATATGGCAGCTACTTCTACACAGCTACTAATGCTGGATGATGTTACGTTCGCTTTGGTTTGCTTCAATGACTTGGAAAAGGAAATGATGATGGCGATGTTTCTGCTGCCGCTGCTGCAACTCTTGTTGATGATCAACAACACACAAACAACATGATCTTTCTTCCCATCCTTCCTCTTTCTACTTGTCTATCTATCCACATCCACACAAATAAATATGTACACACATACATTCATATATTCTCCCTCCTTCCTTTTTCTTATTCTTTATCCATCTATCTCTCTCTCTGTCGACTTGGCTCAATTATGGGATTCCGTTCACGATGGCCTTTGGCTTGGTTCATTTTTATCATCACCAAATCAATAAGTTTCACAGCATGCCGGCCAAACAAGAAAAAAAAATACCCAAGATAGGTACATGCACACATTATTATTGTTATTATTATTATTATTAGTGTGTAAGATGCGTGTGTATGAACATTCCATATATCTGGAATATCTTTGATTTACCAAAACACACAAAAGAGTAGATATAGTAAAATAATAATAAAAAGTAGATAGCGCATATATACTTTTGAGTGGAAATAGGGGGATGAAAGATGGAAGGAAGGAAGAAGAAGAGGTACACAGCATAAATATGAATCAACTTCCACTACCACCACCCCACCACCGTCAAAAACATTCAAGTCAGCAGCCGGTTAAGTAGTTGTAAGCAGAGAAGTAATGGTTTCTCCTGTTTCCTCCACGAGACGAACAAGAAATATTAAGGAATATTTACAACAAGTTCCTGCAGAGGAGGAGGATGACTTGTTGTAAGATGATCATGGTGATGATCGTGAGATGATCCTTGGCAATCATCATTCATGTCTTTTCATCTTTTTCTTGTGTATTAAAAAAAATTTGATTTCTAGCCAAGTAAAAAAGCGATATATCTATCATCATCAGGAGATGATATTCAAAAGAGTGGAGGCACATACTATCTTCATCTCTCACTGCTTCTTCCCCATTTTTTCTTGTTTAGAAACGTTTTCTCAAATACAAATTTTATGGACCATTGTTCTTGTTGTTAGTCAGTTAAGACGGGAAGGGGGAAATAGGAAGAAGAAAATAATAAGATATTTCATCTTTCTACATTTTATTTTCTGCAGTTGGGGATCATAACATTAAGTGAGACTGTAAAGCTATTAAAGTTTAAAAATAAGTTATCATCGCCATAATAAGCTGCTTTGGTGGTGGTGGTGGTGGTGACCAGTACAAGCTTTGCCTGGAGTACATTATATTTTTATTATCCCATCTCATAAATGAACATGCTCTGCTTGTTCGTCATTTGCATGGCTTTAAAAGTACACAAGGGACTTGTACAAAAAAAATGGATGAAAAATTATACAAATTTTACCATTCACACTTTTTCCCAAGTGTACCATTTTCTTTCTTTCTTTTAAGAAAAAAAATGTGTAGAAATTGTGTCGGGTGAAACAAATGGGTTTGACTTGACTTCCGGAGGAGGAGGATTTAAAAAAAATCAGATAGATATTCTGAAGGAGTAGTGGTCCGATGAAATTCGTGACTTTTGGTTTTCATGATGGTTATATGGTATTGGTACAAATTGTAAAGGATAATTCTGGTTGCATGGCATTGCGGAGAAGAAGAAGAAAAAAAATTGGTTGGTAGGGAATAAAAAAGGAAGGAATTGGGAGAGTGATGAGCTTGTCTACTTTTCCCATTTTCTTGAGAATTTCCTTGTGAGAATGCATGAGAATGTAGGTTGAAGGATTAATAGATGTACGTGCCACGACTCGTTTAGGGTGGGGGAAACAATTTCACCACACATTCTAGAATATCGCATTTGGCGATGCGGTGGAGATGCTGGGTCATGTGCAAGGATCAGCGCATCTCTTCAACAGCAGCAGCATCAAAGGCTATTATAGAAGCAAGATTTTTGATTCCCTTCGATTTAAATAAATATATCATAAGTCCATGTACAAATTCTCCATTCAATATATTCAATAAAGGGGGGTTAGGCCTCTTTCAAAATAAATGTACACAGCTGAATGTATAAAATAGAATTTAAAATAAAAACAAGAGTTCGATTTATACTTTTTTACATGAATACACTTAAAGCATAATAATATATATTTTTTGAGTGATAATAGCAAAAGCACCCACCCACACACCCATAAGGCAACATAGACAAAAAAGAGAAATATTTCTTATTTTTGCCAGCTTCTGTTTTTCAATTTTATATTTTTTCCAAGGCACGTTCCTTATGCCTTTCTCTCTCTCTCTCTCTCTCGCCTTCTTTAGCTCTCTGTAGTTAAGAAAACGGAGATTAAAAACACTCAAAATTTGAATAAGGAATCCCTTTTCAAAGAGAAATAAGAATGAAAGGAGTAAAATTCTTTCCGAAACATCTGCTCCTTTTTTCACAATTAACAGTTTTCTGGAATACAAAAGAATAGAAACACTGCAGCAGCAGCAGCAGAAGTGGCAGTAGCAGTCATTTTACTGTCCTTCGGAAATGACTGCCGAGGAAACTGTCACGTAATTGGTATAAATTCTCGTCGTCCCGGAATCCACCCCAACCACTACTACCCCATGCCTCTCAGTCTCAGAATGTATCTCTGTGTTTTTCCGTTTCCTCGCTAAAATAAACGACCACTATTTACATGGAACACGCAAATATCCCAATATTGAATTCTAAAACATTTTGAGAACTTTTCAACGCGTTTTTCATCTCAACTTTCTCTCTCCATTTCCCTCCTTTTTTTTCTTCAAGCCAGCCAGAATGGGAAATAAAAATTGGTAAACGTTTTATCGTCTTTCTCTCTTTCTCACTTTGTCACGTGTGCTCATTCGCACCGTTTCTGTATCCGCTCCTTGTAAAATAGTCTCCTGCTACACTTTACCCTACAAACTTTTAATTATTTCAGGTTTCCTTAATAAAAATGAAAAATAAATAAAATAAATATAAAAAAATATAACAATTCACAAGAAAAGATATAATACGAGACATTTCAAGGAATGGACCATTTAACGACATTTTTTTTCTTTCGCTCTCAAGACACTTGAAGTAAATATATCTTTAATGTTCTTTTGTGTGGGTGGGTGAACGAGTGAGATTTCTTTTATAAACGGATAAAAATTGTCTTTCTTTTCTTTTTTACATTCCACCAGAGAGCTTTACTGTGGAAAAGGCTTCATAAAAAACATACTTTTTACATGATCTGGTATTCTGAAAGCGGGTATTCTGGGATGGGAATACAGGAGCTATAATTTGAGACATTAGAAGAATAAAATGTGTCGAAAAAGGAGAGAGGATGGGGGAAGGGAAGGATGAGATGATGAAACAGATCATCAGCACTAATCTTTGTGCAAACAAAATGTAATTGAAAAAAGATAGGTATTCATCATGGGAGTATGATAGTCTTGGTGAGTCGTCGTCATCATGGAGATCATGAGGACAGGGGATCAAGCATCTACAACTCGCTCGCTCTCACACAATCCAACAAAGATCCGAGGAGCAAGCTCCATTTCACAATTCACACCAAAAACCTCTCTCTACATCAAATACACTTTCATTCAAATAAAAAGAGAGAGGGAGTAGTGTGTGTGTGTTTTTTATGGTGGTTTATATGTAGTGGCAGCATAATAGCACAGAAAAGAAAAGTAAGCAGTAAACATAAACCGTCATAAAATGGTTAGGAGGCCTTTTCTTTCTTTTTTTCTCCTCAAGGCAATCGCACTAAAGTCTGTGCATACATCACTCCAGCAACTATACTACAATCATTGCTCGAAACATGGTCTCTTTCTGTGTACATATTTATTTAGCTCGCGGCTCTCACAATCAGCAGCACTAAAGAGAGGATTTCACAGAGAGAAGAGAACAACAAGTAAAGTGGGACGACACAAACAATTTTTTTTAAATAGGGGAAAGATGCGATAATACCTGAAAATACCAAGACCACTTTGTACATAGAAGAAATACACACAAAATTTATTTCCCTCTTTGTTTGCACAAAAGATTTCCCTTTTTGTGTGAATTGAAGGGAAAAGTTTTTATTTTGCTCTTGTCTTCATAACCAAGTATTTTGTCAATGTAGCCATTTTAATTGTCAGATTGAAGCGTATATAAGTTGCTAGATGCCCTCGTTGCTCATGTTCAAGTGAGTGTGGCATGGAGACAAATGGTAGAAAGGGAGGAACAAAGAAAAGCTTTTAAAAGGGTGCAAGAGGAAAAAAATTTGGAGGGAAAATACAGAAAGAGAGGAGGAAAATTGGGAATAATTGAATGTTGAAGAGTATCAAGTAATTTTGCCTGGAGAGAAAATACACAGATAGTATTGCATGGAACAGGATTTTAAAGTGAATCACATTTTGATAATTGTTGCTGGAAATAATAATGAGATGTGGGAATTTGAGCAATTGATAAGAAATGTGTGCAGTTATGAGATTAAGGTGATTTTCTGTGTTTCAAAATTAAGTGATTTTATGTAAATAAAGTGATTCACAAAAACACTGGCAATTTATTCTGTAACGAAATAGCAACATTTTTGATTGTACAATACTTGAACATTCTGAGAGCATACCAATTATATACATATCATGTCTAACCTTGAATTAAATATTCCCCCACCCAAAGAGGAAGAAATGATACCCCGATAAAAACAACCTTTTCACTCTTATCATCCCACTCTGTATTATATATTATCATATCATTTTACAAATTTCCAAACGTTATCTCTATAAAAAAAATTGACTAATACTCCAGCCGACATACTTTGATTCTCAATTTACAACAGTCAATGTTGCATTTTCTACTTTATCGGAGGAGGAAGAAGAAGAAGAATAGGCGTGAATGCTGCTGCAACTCATTCATTCATGCACTCCATTCTACTTTTTTTTTATTTGGTGAATTAAACAGATTCTTTCACCACAGCAGAAAAAAAAGTTTTTTTATTCCAGAGTATAGTCCCACTCCCCCTCAGTAGTTTAAGCCCATGAAAAGAAAGGAACATGCCATTATTGTATTTGCTGAATCTTACGATATACCAACTATACCACTTTGTTAACAGAAATATAAAAGATTTTTTTTCTCTGTTGATTCCCTTTTCCTTCAGAAATATATCTACTGTAATAGTTTGGATTTAAGCTATTATTATTTTTATTATTCTATCCTTTTTCCTCCAATCTATATAAGCTTTTAGAGCTCAAATTTTTCAAATTCTTGGCTCAATTTATCAAGTTAAAGTGGTGAAGAAAAAGTAGCATTGGTAGAAAAGAAGAAGGAACAAAGAAATTCAAACGTCAAGATTCTTTCAAGTGATTTTCAAGTGGTATCTTCTCTCTCACTGGCTGGGGTGCGGAAATGGAAAAGAGAGGAAGGCCATTCTCTCTCTCTCTCTCGTCTTTTGTGTTTGGGTAAATACACACCCAGCAATGAATAAAATAGAAAGAAAGGAATAGATAGATAAATAGAGAGAGTGGGAAAGTGAATTTCAGTGGAGGAAGAAGAGAAGAAGAGAAAGACAAGAATGTTGAAAGTAGACTTGTGTTGCACAAACTGAAATTTATCACACGACGTCTCTCAGACTTTTGAGACGAATGTACGTACCCACTACCTCTCTCTCTCTCCTTTTTTCCTACAAATTTACTTTTCCTCGACTTACTTTTCCTCCTCTGATTATACATATTACATGGTAGAGTATAGTGGTGGGTGTCGAGGAAAAAAAGCTTTTGGAATACGTGGTACGACATAAAAATAATAATAAACCGAGAGGGCTCATGGAATGTCTCATGTCCCATGCTAACCAATTTTTTTTTCTGCTCAATAAGCGACATATTTTTTATGGCTTGGATTTTTTTAGTTTGGTTTGTACTTTCATGAAAATATATATTCACAAAATAAATTCCATATAGTATCATGTTTATATTTTGTTCAAAAAAAAATGTACCAACCAATATCACATTTTTTGGAGCACTCACAAAAAATAAAATAAAATACTCTACATTTTTTTTTTGTACCTCACACCTTTTCCTGTCACATCAAACTCAAAAGGTTTGCAGGGTAATAAGTATGTCATTATAATAATCTGTGCACACATGGCCTCTAGGAGGCCACCAAAATAAAATACTTCTTTTTTGTGTATCTTTGCAAAATCCTTCAAATATTTTTACCCCCAAGCTGTTATTATTATTGCGCTTTCATAACACTTATTCAGAGTCCAGAAGAGGAGGAAGGATGAAAGAGAGATAACTGCTTGTTTTTATGGTGTACAAACAAGCAAAACTATCAAATAGCTTTTATTTATTTTATCCTGAGACATGGTCTGACCTGCTTATCCACAAATCTTGTGGTTTATTAAGCAAAACTTTATTCCGATCCTATTCAACCAACCAAACAAAATAAATAAAAAATATATACCTTCACTGCTGTATATCGTCTTTGAAATTTAATTAAATAAAACAATTTGGAGTGTTCTGTTCCTGACACATATATTATTATTATTTTTATTATTATGATTATTGTAAATGTGATTGAGTGTAGTTATTCGAGAGAAAAAATATTGACAATAAAATAAAAAAGTGGGTCGTAAAAAGTTCTCTCCTACTGACAACGGAGCCACATATTATGCTGCACATGTCAATATAGCTGCCACTTTGCAATACGTTATTATATTAAGGCAGGTATGTTGCTGTTTGTGTGTGTCTGTATATCTATAATAAAGTGCATAATAAGTGGTACAAGAGGATCCTTCCTAGTTTTTTATTTTCAAAAAGTGATAAATTGGTATACTCCCTGGTAAGTAAGAAACGTGTTTTTTTCTACTCTTTATTTTTTACGATACAAACATGCACGCATGCATGTTTTTTTTAACTATTCGCGAAACGCCGAATGTGTAAAGCAGAAAAGCATATGCGTAGGGTATCATGTATCTGTCCGTCCGTCTGTGCTGTCAAATAATACACCAGAAAGATGGGTAGAAATTGGTACACAGGTACACTTTCACACGCTGAGCTCCAAAATGACACCAGTTGACCGTAAGTCCCGATACCCCACCCACTTCCCACGGGATGAGCACCGCGAATAGTTTTTCCAAACTATTACAAATTTTAGTCATAATTCTACTTTCAATACAGCGTGCAATACATGCATCGGTGTTGGTTGGTGGTATAGTGCATGGATATGACGGATGTAAAAACATAATAATAATCTATCGAGATAATTTTATTGCATTGCAATCGCTAGTAAAAATCGCTGCATCATCGTCATCAAGTCATGGGAGTCATGACTTGCATGCAATGCAACACAAGTGAAGATGATGGGATGGAGGTTTTTTTAAATTGAAGAAGAAAAATGTAGAATGATCTTCCTTCTTTGCAGTTAGTTTTGTTTGGAACCAGTGAAACTGGAATTGCAAGAAGGGTTGTGAAAACACAAGCACCCAAATAAAAATTGAAGTTTTGACATGTCTGGAAAATAAAATGTTTCCTTAAACTCCCAAAACACGAAGGAAGGCGAACAAAATAAAAATAAGCATTGCACCACCGGCTTGTTTTTCCTTGAAATAATTTAAGTTAGCTACATCTAACCACTCCAAAACACAAACAAGCTTCTATTTTGCCACTGCATCAAAAATTGGAAATTTTAAATCTCCAAACAGACATGACTGTTGTGAGATGCAAGCAGTGCAAATTCTAAAATAAGTATACTTTAAAGATAAGCTTCAGCGACCCCAAGATTCACCCCCAAGAGGGGATATGGGTCATATGTAAAAATTGACGATAGAGGCTGTAAATTTACAAATAGGGGTCAAATGTTGCAACAATTATTGGAGTTGATAGTTGGAATGGAAATTGGTACATTTGCAGACTAATTAACCATCATGTTTCATTTCGAATGTAGAATTTTCTACTAATCTTTTTAAAAGCACTATTGCTTCCATCTATCATCCTCTTTTCGTTTTTTTGTTTTCATCCTCAGTAGTTTCAAAAAAAATCTTCAGTCTACACATTTTTTGTTTTGTTTTATTGCAGCCCATTTATGAAATTCTCACGTATTCTTTTTTTTTTGTACCTCCTTCGTTTTTTTTCTTCTTTTTGAATTAAGTGTACTCCGTGCTGATTGAAGATTCAAACTGCATTCACATATTCGATTTGTTTTTAATAGAATAAAGCAATTTGGTATACAACAACAATAATAATAATATTTCGTTCTCTTGGGATCTGATTGTAAGATTATTAGGGAGAAAAATATGATATAGCATGAGAGTGAGAGAGAGAGGCAGAAAGAGTCATGCTGTTTCTCTGGTGCTAATTACACCTTCTTTTTTTCTACCAGGTAATTCCCTCACTTTTGCATATCGTGATGGTAGACAATAACCTGATAGCCCATCATCATCATCAGCAAACATTATCATTTACTTCCATTCCATTTTGTGTGCTACACCACTATAAAGTTTTACAATCATTAACGTTTTTTTTGGTAAAATGTTTCTTTTTTTACAATTATCCCAAATGAGTTTGTTTGGTAGACTGAGAATGAATGGATCGGACAGATCAAGGAAAAATCTTTGCGTTTTTTTGGTGAAGATGGATGGATGGTGGAACACCTACAAAATCCCCCACCTTTTTGTGACCTTCACACAAGATATTTTTTGGTAATGTTGCCAGTATGCCCATTTTATTCCAAAAAAAAATAAAAAAGTATTTTCAATATTGGCGTAAAAGAAGAAGGAATTGGAATGGGATAGCGGATAATAGTTCGGATAGGAGCCAACAAGGTCAGCCAATAAACATTACATTACTCTTAGCCAATTAGAGATTTTCGCTTAAGAGTAGCCAAAAAAAAGTCCAAGTCAAGTCGTGAAACAAATATCTTTACTCTGAAATTCACGGGATGAACTTGGATAAAAAACACTTGGATTTTTAAAACGCTGCTTTGAGGTGTACCTTGGGTTCGTTTCTGTTTTTGGTGAATATATACCTATATGCCTGAGAAAAAAATGAGTTCCAGAGTGCAATTGCCTTGTGGAGAATCCTTTTAAACCGTCTAATGATTTATGGAAACCAGAGAAAAAAATCGTGCACCAAACTATTAACTAAATGCTCACGTTGTGGCTGTTATTATTTTGCTTGTAATAATGATACTCTCTCCCATCACAACCCGACTCTCCTATGACGACACTCACAACATGTTGTCAGTCAGTCTAGAACCAAGCTAACCAATAAGTGCAATTTCACAAATATACAATCAATTTGTCTTCAATGCACATTCCAAATATCATTTTTTTTAATAAGACCAACGCAAAAAAAATCTAGTCGTCTTGATACTAGACTGACTGTAGATTACACGATAAAAAATGATAAACCATCCGTTTAGGTATTCATAAATTTTACTTACACATTAATCAGCAGTAACAGCATTCTTCATCACTACATTTAATTTATTATGATGACTAATTTTTTTGCAAACAAAAAATACTTTAAAATTTAAATGGTAATTTGCAAAAAAAAATTTCTGGAGTGTATCATTTTTTGAGGTGTATAACAAGTTGCAGCAAATTTTTTGAAAAAACATTTCCCCGTCTTTTTCTGAATTTAAAATGAGTTTCAATTTGTCATTGGCACCAACAACATGACCAAAAAGTTTTTACATAATTTGTACTTATGCATAGCCATGTAAGCATTTCTGCCGAGATGTTAACGTTGAGTCGTTGAGAGTTTTTTTTATTTTGGAGGCGACCACACAGTATCAAGTGTCAAATCCATCTATCTTTTCCATATACTTTTTTCTTATTTTTTTTGGTTGCACGCGTCTAGCACCACAACAAGCACAAATTCACAATCCTCCTAACAGTCAACAAATGAGTTTAAGGAGAATAAAAAAAATAGGAAAAGCATGAGATGACTTTAATGACCATCATGAATCATATTTTTCCATGTCTTCAAAACTACAACACAATTTCTCTGCTACATAAACAAAAAAAGAGAGGAGAAGAAGTCTAACAAAAAGTATTTTTTTACCACGAGCCATCATCTTTTTTTCTGTTTGCAAGAACAAGTGGAGTGCAAGAGACTTGAGAATAAGAAAATGCCTAAAAAGAAAACAATAATAATAATAATGATAGGACATAATACCTATGCATTCAAAACATCACCCCCCAAAACCACAAACACACATGTCGGCGGCATCTTCCAAATATCATATTCCATTCTTCCCTCTCTATATCATATCATCTCTCTCCTCTCCAATTACTTTCTCGATCTTCTGCTGCTTGTGTGTGTGTGTGTGACGCACAGCCATTAAGATAATGGAATTTTTATGCTTCATGTACTTCCAAATGTCAGTGTGTGCATGTATGTGTGTGTCTTTGGAAACGACAAACAGCATCAAGTCCCAAAACAAAGAGCAAAAAAAAGGAGGAGAGAGCTTTGATTTTTTTTGGAGGAGGAGGAGGACGATATAAAAAAGGGCTCATATCATTTCAACAAGTCGAAAACAATGCAAAATGTTTCACAAATCACAAACACAATCAGTCTACCATATTTTTTTTGGTACAAAATAATTTAAGAAATCTTTACAATAATCATAATCATGACACGGGTATATTTTTTTGATGATCTGATCATGAACACCATGTAATCTTTCAACATATATTTTTTTTGTTAGGGAGGAGGAGGGGGTTCTTTTTCTGATGATAACTTTTAAATGACTTTCAATATGAGAGCGTTGTCGTGCAATGGTGTATCCTTCCATAAAAAATACACTTCTTTCAAAGTAGCCCAGTTCAATTTTTTCAACTATTCACAGTCCAAACACATAGCCAAGTCACAAAAAAATAACAACAATAGAAAATAGATAACTAAAACAATGACCTGAGCAAAAAAAATAGTACGAGAATCGTCATCATAATATTTTTTTAGTAATCTGATTTTGCTCACTTCAGTAGCAGCATCAGCACCAGTAGCGGAATTCCGATTGTTGGATGAAAAAACCCCCAAAAATATGACTATTATTATTCTGAATTTTAGAAGTATAATAATAAGTCTGGATATCATGCTGCTGCTACAGCTGATGATGATGATGCTTCACAGTCATAATATCATTTTACGTACGTGCTTATATCTAGTCTCTAGTATCATGATGAAATCCTTTTCTCCCAAGAAAAGAAGAAGAGGCAAAAAAAATAATGAAAAAAACAAAAGAAATTTGTTATGCATCACATGAAACATTGAAATTTCACAACATCACTTGAAACTTGACTCCACTATTCCATATTACACCAGCCCTAATATATATATTTCTTTTTTGGTTAACATAACAACTGACATATTTTTTTTTGTTCCTATCTCTTTTTTCAACATTTTTCTTCTGCAACATTTCACACAATCGCAAAATAACATACAAAAAAAGAAGTTAAAAAAAATTCTTTTTTTGGTTGAGAACAGTCTCCGTCATCATGATCCTTTTCCTACATTACAAACCTTGTATGTATTTTGTAGCGAAATAGTAATGAAGACCGTTAAATGAGCTAAAAATGATCGTTATAAAATGAGCAAAAAAAATAATATCATCTCTTCTTTTACCGCCTTTTTTTATTCTATGTTTTTTTGTTTACATGTTGAAACAAAGAGATGATGATGACACACAGAATCTATTGTCTCGGGTGGAACAACAAACACAAAAATCCTTGTTCATAACAACCAATAATAATGTTATTATTATTATTATTATTATTATCTTTGTTTTCCACAAGAATGGTAACCAAAAGGCAAATGATAAGCGCAAATCTAAACTTTTACGCAAACTTCTTGCTACACTTTTTTTCCTGAATGCTAAATAAACAGATATAAGAACAAAGTTATAGCGGACAGTTGTTTCTATTCCCCCCCCCCCTCAAAAAGAAGTAAGGAAGGCAAATTACCGAAAGGCAAATAAAGTAAAGTGAAGAGAGTATATAGGAGTGAAGCAGCCATCAAAATATTATTTGATGATGAGCAATGAGGATAAATATCATGTTTGATGATGATGTGATGAACAACAAAGAAAAAAGGTAAGTTGAGTGTCGTGAGTATTTTTTTTGGTGGCATCAACATATAAAAAAGCAAAAAAAAATTCATACCGCACCCGAAACATATTATCACGAACAAATGGAAGAAGAATAAGAAGATTATATAAAAAAAAGTATGCAAGTTTTATAGGATATGATTGTAGTGTGCGTAGCAGAAAGTCAGTGGAATCAAGAGAAAATAATATGAGCAAGTGAAGCGAATACAAGATGAGATGGAAAATGGGAACGAGAGGAAAAAAGAAGATGCGGATGAAGGGAATAGGTATGTATATTATACGTATATATATAGTTTTTACGTTTCTCTTGCGTGTAATATGAAACCATGTTATTATATTTATAAAAAAAGATAAGAAAGAGGAAAGGAATAAGAAGAGAAGTTGAAATCCGCAGAAAAAGAAGACAGGGACCACTGAAATATCGTTTTATAACGAGAAGAATGAAGAGAGAGAGAGAGAGAGAGAGAGCTTCAGTTACACAGCCAGTGCGACACAGGGAAATAAATAACTCGAGTGAAAAAACCAAACCCACCACGAAACCAACAAAAGACAAAAAAAGAAAAATCATAAATGTGTAACTGTTACTGTTATATAGATACTCAGAATACATCTCTTGTTCTTATTTCTTATTACAATTGTTGTTCCACTAAATACTACACTACAGCTCAAAACTCAACTTGTTTACATCAAAAATAAATATGTAAACTTTTTTTTTTGGTTTTGTTTTTCTTCTTATGGTAATGTTCGTGCCATCATTTCAGTGTAATATCCTTACTACAACATATAATGATAAAAGGGGTCATTCATAAATTACGTTACTCCGAAAAAAGCGTTGTACCCCTCGCTTTATTGTTTAAACTGCCGACGGAATGACACGTAGGAAAAACACAGGCAGAGGAAAAAAATTAACGTGCATTCAAAAAAAAGAAGTTAATCTGCCATTGTTCCCAGTTTCTTTTCGTAAAACATGACATGTCACATTTACAGAGGACAAGCAACAATCAAAGGAAACAAGAGCAACAATGAGAAAAGAACAAGGGGTTTAGTTTTGGCTGTTGGAATATTTGTTTTGCTTTTTAAAGCAGAAGAGATTTTAAATTTAAAAACTTTCTTTTGCCGGGGGAAGGAATAAATAATAAAGAACCAAAATTTATTTTTTTGGGGTGGCAACTTTCAGGGTTTGAATTCTTTCCCAATATAAGAAAAAAAGTTTTTTTGTATTCTTTATCCCTTTTCAAGCTTACAAGGTAAAGTCGTGATGGTGTGGTGGTGTGTGTGGTACGACATGTTGTAATACGTAAGTGCCATTTTTTATTCCATTAAAAGCTGGTTTGGTGTTTGTGTTTGTGCTACCAAACCGCTTAAAGTTACGTTTTCAACAGCTTTATACTTTTTTTACCACCGTTTCGTAATAAAACTTTTTTTAAACTTTTTATTTTCAAAGAAAAAAGTCTGAGAGTACATGGTCGACTGGTGCATCATTAGTTGAAAAGCAACTCTGCTCTGCTGATGCTCCTTCTCTTCGACTCTCTCATTCTCTTTTTTTGTTTTGTTTTACACAAAACTTAGTCGGAGGAACATACTAATATGAAGTAGTAGTAATTGCGTAAGTATCACCCACCGCCACCACTACCACCACCATAACCAGCAGGACCACCGCCACCTCCACACCACATCCTCACTTTTTTCTCTCTTTTTCCAAAATAGAAACACAGAACCAAAAGACGAACAAGTTGATAAGGAGGAAAAGAAAAAAGTAGCTTGTTTCAGTGGAAAAAATCCACATTAACATATCCTTCTTCACTTTGCCAAACACAAACCAGACCGACCAACACCAGGCGACGGACAAAGTATATAAAAAACGAACAAAAAAAACAAAGCAAACGGCAGTGATGATGAACAAACTAGCTGTTGTACATGAAAAAAAGAGAGGAGTAGCAGCAACAACGGGAGCGGATAACACAGATTAAGTGCTTTCTAAAAGAAAAAAAGTCTTTCAGTCGAGTGAGTGAACTTACTCAAAAAAAAGAGAAAAAAATAACAACTCTTCTTTCACCACTTTACTCTCAACTCAAATGAATGAATGAATAGCGGCGGTGGGGATTCTGTGTACTCAACTGGCAACTGTCACCATACCACACTAAAAACTACACGCCATCATCATCTTCTTCTTCTTCTCCACCACCACCACCTTGTTCTTTTGAGCCATCCCCACTAAGAAAAGCAACAAGGAAGACAACCCAACTAACAAGCTTGGTAGACAGAGAGAAAGACACGCGGAACATTATTTCCCATCTATGCGCGTCCAAGCCCTTGTACCTTTTCCTTTGGGGAAAAGCAAAACAAAAAGTAAATGGAAATGCAAAAATCCTTGCATGCTTTTCCAAGCTGAGTAAAAAAAGAAGAAGAGAATATAATTCTTTTATTGTAGAATCCACAATACAGCCAGAGGAATAGGCAAGGTAGGTTATATGTACATTTTGCTGGCAGTATAGTAACAAGCTAACATGGTGTACACATTTTGTTTCCTTGTTTCTTCCTTTCTAACAACTTTAAATATTGAAGAGAGAGAGAAGAAAAAAAGTTGATGCTTGCTTTGGGAAACTTTTTTTTTTCTTGTAAAGTAAGCATATATATGTAAGTATGCATGCAAGTTTGGCCAACTCTCGGTGGTGGCGGACAACTTCATAGCTCATGTCACCAGGGAATCGAAAAAATAAAGACTTTTATTCTACTAACAAAGCTTCTTTTTTATAAAAAAAATCCCTTCACCGTCGCCGTCATCATCATCATGATCCTCATCTTCATCTCCATCCATTTTGGTTCATGATGAAAGCACTACTACGGCACTTATTTCCGTATGGATAGAAGAATAAAAGAGGAAGTTAAGTGAGGAAAGATGCACTTTACTTTAGTATGTATATCTATGTGACTATGTGCATATACACTTATACACAATACACACACACTTGACTTGCAACTTTGTACAAAAATCTTTTTATTTGTCACAATTCAATTGCTCTTTTTTAAGAAATCAAAAACAAACTTCGCACTTCATCTTGTGCATTTTGTGTGCTAAATGAAGCATGTTTTCAGCAAAGAGAAAAAAAGAGAAACGTCGTTTAAAAAAGGATTTTATTTTATTGTAAAAAGAAGTGTTGAAAATGTATAGCGTCAATAGGATAACAGCCTATTACACATTAAACAACGTGGATAAAATTTGTATTTGATCATCACTAAACGACATGATGACATGACACTCTGTCTGCCTGGCTGGAATATTGAATTTCAACAGAGAAAAAAATCCAATAAAAAAAGTCTCATCAAGCTCGATTTTAAAAGAGTTAACCGCAAAGCTCTCTCCTACAAAAGTTGTGAGTTGAGTTGTTAGTATGGTTAGGTAACATGAAAAAAGGTATTTTGTCTTCTTCTAAAAAATACCACTTTTTATATATTTTTTTCTATTCTGCAAAAGAATTTGTGGTGGTTGTTTAAAAAAAAGCATAAGCACAAGTGTTTGTAGTAGATCTTCTCTCGTAAATCCTTTGATTCGCCAGTAATTGAAAGGAATTGAAAGGAAAATAAAATATCTAACTGGAGCAGTGCTGAGCAACTCGTGGTGCGGTGTACACAAAAAAAATGTTTTACAAACTCAATCAACAACTCAGACACACACACTAACAGCGAAACAAGCAAACTTACAAGGTTTCGCTTGTAAAAGAAAGTAGAAAGAATGAGGCCTTTTATCATGATCATCATCATCCTTCCACCGCAACAACCACTACGACTACTCCACCAGACAAAAAAGTAGTATTAAGTGGAGAGTGTAGAGGAATTAGATGTTTGCAAAGTTGTTGGAATAAAAACAAAAAGATATGAGTACAGAAGCTTCAACAAAATATTTTCTTGTTTGAGATGATGATTTTTTTTCTGTTCTGACCACAAATGAGCAACAAAACTGATTGTGATTGTGTTGTGATGATGTGAAGTTGTGTGAAGAACCAACAGTTTTGCTTGTTCAGTCAGACAGGTTTGGAAGGGAGAGGAAAAGAACAAAAGAAAATAGAAGGAAAAAAATAAAGAAAACTTTTATCTTCCTTTTTTTGAGACGTGAGCTGTGAGCTAGCATCACAAACATCATCATCTCTCGCCTAAGAAAAGAAGAATAGAAAAAAAAAATATCTCCGGATTCACCGATATTTGTTGCTTCTTCTTCCTCTACACTACTAAATTCACTAGGTTGAGTACATGTAATGGAGCAAGCACGTAAAATATAATATTTTTTTGGTGGAATGTAGATGGATAAAACAGGAGGAGCAGCAAAATCTCTTGTGTGTTTGCCTGGCAATTTTCCAAAGTTTGAAGCAAAAAGCAAAGAGAAAAGGTAGGTAGCTTTTCATGCGTGGCTACTTTGGGACAAGTAACAGTGAAGTGAAAGCAAAATGACGACTAGTGTACAAGGCTACTACAAAATACATAAGATAAAGATAACTTGAGATTCTGGGATTGTCCATGAAAAATATGCATAATGCCTATATACCTTTGATATACATGGAGCTGTTTACATATACCTGCTTCAGTTGGTGAAATAGAGGAAACGTGGTAGAAAGTGATCGGATTTGATCTCCTTTTTTGTTTGTTTTCTTTCCGTAAGAAAAAAGTAATAATTGTAGATACAACACCCACTACACTACACAAACCTTACATTATGCATTTTTCTAATATGCACACTGTTTACGTGATACATCATACCTACATATATGCCTACTCGTGTACAACAAAACCAGAAAGAAAGAGAAGAAAAAAACAAGTGTTTGCAACTTTCTTTTGCTTCCTCTTCCTACCATTCAGACAGACAAAGAATGTTTCCATGTTTTTTCCTAAATCCCTCCAATGTTACCTTCCTTACTTTTCCTTACAACAGCAGCAGCCCAAGCAGCAGTCTTTTTTTCTTTGCTTTTTTCCCCGTTTCTACGCGCTTTCTTTCTTTTATCGTAATTCATACGCCTCCCTAATCCCTCTGACTTTAGCTTGTTTGGAGTTGCTGCTGCTTCCTTGGAAGGAAGAAAAAAATGTCAGGCCTTTATACTTACAAAAAAATATTTTATTATTTTTTTGTGTATGTTTGTGTGTCCGACCAGAATAATAGTTTTAGCTGTGGGAGGAGGAGGAGGTGGAGGAAAACACACACAAACACAGCACTAAATTCAATTAAATGCTTTACGAAAGTAAAAAAAGAAACCTTGCTGGCTTGCATGGTGGCTGGATAAACTTGAAGCTGGTCACAGCTTCTTTATTATCTTAAAACTCCGTAAATCCAAATAAGCACAGTGCGTTTTATTTTTCTGCAGAGTAAATTGAATGAGAAGAAGAGGAGGATAAGGAAAGGGGGAGGAGGAGGAGAGAAGCGCAAAATGAAATATCTCACTTTGTTCGGCTTCGTCTTGTGAATTAAGTGCTCTGCCTTGAATAGTAGTTAAAATTTTATGACTATCCAATGTATTATTATTTCCATACAAAAAAAACACAGACACAAGCATAAAAATTGAGAGCGAAGAATTAGAACCGTTGTTGTTGCTGCCACTCTTTTTAATTTTTTTTTGTTTTTCAGAAGATTCATTCGCAGCAGAAGGGTAACTACCATTACCATAGCGAAAATTTGGTGTTTGGTACTAAAATTGATATGCAAATGGCCATCTTGAGCACTACATGACTTTCGTTCCACAGTCAATTCACTTATTATTATTTTTTGCCACGACAAAATACGCGTGCCTGCAAAGTAATGAAATTAATTTTTGTTTTTGAAAAACCATGAGACTCTTGTGTAGTGAAGGTCGCGTATTTCTTGCTCTCTTTATTGTGTGTAGCTAAATGAATGGTGGATGCCTGTTGATATGACATCACGAAAAGGTTACAAACACACGCACATTATACACACCCGTTTTTATACATTTTTTGCTATTATTTGTTTTTTTACCATTTCCATCATTAGAAATATTTGAAAGATTCACATGTGTTATGTAGGTAGTTAGTACTGCATTACATTGGAAACATGCTATTTTCATATTATTATGCTCCTCTGCTTTTTATTTCAGACACAAAACCATTTCTTCTTGAGTCATCATCATCCAGAGCAGCAGTGCGGCCAGTTGTTACTCAATTTTTGCTCGCATTCTTCTTCTTCTCCCTTTTTTCTACTTGGCATGCAGGCAATAAACCGTACCGTACTTACGGATGATGATGAAGCCAATAAGCCATAATGATACGGCATTATAGTTTTTTTTCCACTGCTTCCTTCCACCTTTCACATCGTCAGGTACACATGCTTGATGAAAATGAAAACTATAGTCATCATCCACATCACACCACCAACCATCATCCATTTTCAGTTGACTCCCTCTCGTGAAGTTTGAAAAAAACTTGGAAATTAGGAGTCCCCTCTGCAATGCCTTGCATTACTTCAGGGGTTGATGGGACATTTGATGGTGCTGAATGGCAGGTTTGACTGCTAAGGTGAGTAATAATAATAACATAACAGTATTTTTTACAGTGTTTGCAGAGCAGAGTTCCTATGCACCCTGTTATCCATCCATACTTTTTATCCTGAAATGAAAAATTGCTCTTGTCTTCATGTCAATCCCATATTATTGTCATGATCATCATAAAAATATGAAATTTTAGAAACAATGAGCACACCGTTTTTTTACTACGACATCCACACATGCATACCTGATACTTATAATAATAAGAATCAAGAACAGACATTTCTTTTTATTATTATTTGGGAAAAATACAGGGAAATAACCTGTCACTAATTTGTCTCGTCTGGATCCCCCCTTTCTCTTGAGATCATCAGTATATGATTATGACATGACAATGAATTCAACGAGGTAGAAAAAAAAATTATAACGTAACACGAAGATAGACAAGGAACCAGAGATACACCAAACAAAACATGGTAGTAATAGTAATCTGAGACAAAAAAAATACAAGGATACAGCTAGAAAATTAGAAAATGGTGAGATTATTATTTTAAATGTGTTGTTGCATGATGATAATAAGAAGATGCTATTATTCTAATATGGATGCTGCTGAGGGAAATTCCGAGATTTTAGGAATGTAATTGTGATACTAGTGGAATGAATATGGTACTAATAATAATAGTAAGTGGAGTAGAAAGCGAGCGAGTTCTCTTCTTCTTTTTTTGGACTCCTTCCACAAATATTATAATAATAATATAAACATGAGACTCTCGTTGATATATATTTTTTTTGGAACAAAGGAAGGAAGCATGGAGACTGGGATGGCATCACTGCAATCTGCAGCAGCGTGGAACTACTGGAAACTCTCCAGAAGAATAGGTATTAGGTTTACACATTCTACAAAGTTTATACCCATGTGATATATAATATGTAGGTAGTTGTAATGGTATAGTCATACTACACGCTCTGTGGAGAGTGGAGAAGGACAGGAAGTGGAAATTCAGTCATGCATGAGTTATGAGAGGAAATTATGCTGTGAGAGTGGCCAATTACTGCCTTCATCAAAATCATGGCGAAAACGGAGAGGAATAAATGGATAGGGAAATATATCCATCACTATATAGCTGCATAATATGTATATATTACCATTATGCTGCTCCTGATGATGATAACATGTCTATTATAAATTTTGCTGGAAATTCCCTCTAAAATGAAATAAAATATTGTGTTCATTTTCCTCTCTTGAAAGCATTTAATTTGAAACAAGGAAAGAGGAGGAGAAGAAGGCAAGATGGATGAGATGATGATGAGGGACACAGAACACAGCGGACAATGAAATTGAAGTTTACAGAAATTGTCTTGTGCTTGTGTCGTACTCTAGTCCAATAGCAAAATCAAGATGACAATCAGTTGAAAAGGTATAAAATGATGGTATCGTGTCATATCATCTCATCAGAATGTATACATGAATAACAATGTTTTGTGTGGGGGGAAATGGAAATGTGACAGAAACAGAAAAACGGAAGCACCATTGCTTATTCAATTGGATTGTGTAACAGCTCTTGTATCACAATAATAAATACATCCATCATTCTCCCATCCTCATCAACCCCAACATTATCTAATTTTACTACCTTACTACCTTGTCCTATGAGTCGTATATATGTTGCTTTTATTCGGGATTTAATCAAGTTGTTGGCATAATAATCTTACAAAATCAGTCAAGTCAACTCAAGTGAGGAGGAATGGAAGAGAGAAGCGTACACGTGTACTTGGCACACCATGCAACGCACACATCCTGGTATACACTTACTTCAGCTTAAATATTAAATTGTGACACTTTCCCCCAAAACTTTTATCACAATCATCATACATAGTAATATGGACATGAATAGTGTAAAAAGATATCCAGTTACCACTTTGTTTTTAAATCATTTTTAAAATTAGCCCGTTTTTGGTTTGAAATGAAGCCTATCAATTTTGAATGAGTTGTTTCTAATATTTGAAAATTGGATTGAACAAAGCGGAAGTACACAATTGCTCATTTTTTATGGAGTAATGCATTTATGCAAAGTTACAACTTTGACAAAAAGGTTTTGAGGGAAGTACCAAAGCAGATCTGTTGTTACCGCACCATTGTGGCTCCTTTAATTTCCATGAACAATGGAAAGAGTTGATAATAATAAGGAATAGAATTATACAAATTTAAAATAAATGACAAGCTAAATCCACTACTAAATTTTGAACAAACTGATATGCCGGAAATGCAAATTCAAAAATTGTTCAATATTTCACATCCAATTTTCATTTCAGGGATGTTATCAATTTAGCAAATTTAAAACCAGAAAAGAAAAAAACAATTTTAAAGGAAACATTTCTTATGCCGGCAGATTTGTACCGACAAGCAGAATAACGAAATGTTTGAAAGGAAGCTTTGTGGAGAAAGTAGCCAAACCGCCAAATCAAGTTAATGATGATTGAATATAATAAAAAAGTAGGGAAAAGTAATACGAAAATAAATGGTTTTAATTAAGAAAAATAGTTTTTGTATCACAAGTTATGCATACACTTTGTATTTGAAATGGTGGAGGTAAAAGCAGGACACACAGAGCACAACATGGGTTTCTCCAACTCGACAAACTTTAATAATGAAGTGTGTGTACACCTTTTCCACAAGCAATCTCCATTCCTCTTGATTAAATTACACCAAATTTGAACAAATTGTGTGCAAAAGTAGTAAATAGGTAAGTAATTGTTGGTGTGTGAGCGGGTTGATGTAATGAGTACCTATATACCTTTCCTCAATTTTGCACTAAACTTGTTTCCTCTACTTTTCCCATTTGCAAAAATGAATATAAATTCAGTTATACCTACCTACACTATAAAAAAGGTTAATGAATTTGCAAAATGAATTTGCAAAAATGTAAATTAGTGTAAACGCAATAATTATTAGGATGAAGGTGGGAAAAGGTCCATGTAGAAATGATGTACTATCTACTTAATTATCTCACCCTTTTCCATGCATCCTTCTAAATTTGATATTAATTTCATCATGCAACAAATCTTCAGCTTTTCCCCATCCCACTGGTTTCCGTTTTCATAGGATGCGTATAGTAAAATGTGTGTACAAGCGAAAATTTGCTTTTGATGGCGCAAGATAGAAAGACATGCTTTCATGTTGCTGCTCAACTATAAAAACTCATCTCTGTCTTTCTCGGCTTTGTACTTGTTCAGTTACACACTCATTTTCATTGTGTGATTAACAGGCTTCTTCTCCTCCCCCACAACAAGGACCAGACTGAAAAGTGTATTAAACCGAGAGAGCTCCCATTTATTCTCGCAAGACGGGAAGTGCAATTTTGGTTGTGGAGGAGGAAAGTGGAAAGTCATCTCTTTTAATAGAGAATAGCCAGGCTATTAACATGAGTGTATGTATAGAGTAAAGGCAAGTCCAAAATAAGGATGTAGATTGTAAATGAGTACAAGGCCACTACTCAACAAAGAAGTAAAATTTCACTTCCTCTTCCAAAAGTCCATTATTCTATTTTGGGATACACGCGGAAGCTGAATAGGTAGACATGGAGGAAAGTAAAAGTGAAACAATAGGAAAAGCTTTCCCTCTTACAATTGTCTCTTTCTGCAACAAAATGGTGCTGCTGCTGATTGTGATTGTGTGTCTCTATTGTGCGCCCTCTCGTCTATAAAATTTGTTTCAGTAAAGCAGCCTTGCCTTAACACAAAGACGAATCACAAGAATTTCATGAACAAAAGTGGAACTATGTCTTTCCCCACATTCCTACCTAATTTTTTAATACAATTTTGTGTTTCGCCAACACCATCAGCACACCATCCAGCATTCCAAAAATAAAAAAATAAATTGCATGTAAAGACATAAATCTTTTTACACATTTCCAAACAAAAAAAATTATTATTGTTCAGGTTACTTCTGCTGGTGCACCATTGTAAAAACCAATTCTTGGAATTACTAAAGAAAATTTGCAGTCTATTGTTTTACGTAGGAATTTATATATATATTATCTGGCAGACAGATACTATGACAGCATATAATACTACTACACCCTAGCATTTTGTGAAGAAAAAGGAAGCAAACCGGGGAGGAGGCGGTAAAGGAGGAACCAAAAACCAAGGAAAGGAAAAAGGAAGAAAGGATGTGAATGCAAAGCTGGAGAAGGAAGAATAGGAAATACAACAAGCTATATAGCACACGCATTATTATTATTATTTTTACCACCTTTGCATAAAATGCGTATAAATATTAGATTACAAAAAAATAAGGGAAAGCTTCCGCCACCACCGTAGCAGTTGAGTAAGTTACTCGTTTTGTTTAAAAAATTGGATGGGATGGGATGCGACATGGCATAAAGCTGAGACATCCAACATAAAAAAATAAGAGAAAAATAAGTCGGACGTTGTGTGTTATAAATTCTACTATACTTACGCATTGCGCAATATAATGGCTTGGTATATATATATACATAATATTTTGTAGGTATATATATGCTTGGATGCTTTTCTGAAAATGAGTGCCAGGAGCATTGGTGGTAGGAAGAGGTGGAATTAAGAAAATAATAGAGAGAAAGGGGAGAGAGGAGTATTGTGGTGTGCTGAAGGAAGTAATATAAATTTCTTCTTCGTCTCCTTCTTCCATAAAGAGTTGTGTGCGTGCGTGTAGTTACGGCAGAGAGAGAGTTGACTTGGTTGAGAGTGAGGGGGAGTGATTATAATAGTGTGGAAGAAGGGAGAGCACCCACCACCGCCACATTACATTACAAATATTACCCGATTTATAGATAGATATACCTATGTACCATGTATCATGCGAGTAGAAGTGCCATGTATCACTACTCTTGCGTTATATGAAATGCCAAGTCATCATCATTGTAGAAATATATGTTTTTAGCCAAATAAAATATAAATATTTTGATATATAAGTAATGAGATGATGACGTAATATATTTTCTAGTGTGTATGCAAAAGGTGTCTTGCAATTTAAAATATATTTACAGTAGGCCACCAAAGGATTAAGTGTTTCAAAAATCTAATTCATTCATTCAAAATTTGTTTTACGACCACACAACAATAAAAAGGGAGATTTGGAAGTGAAAGTACGTGAATCAACTTACAAAATCTTTTACTGGAGCATTAGTCATCATAGTGCAGTCCAACTCCTATGCTTTTGCTCCACTCTTCACAATTAGCGACTTGAGTTTATATCCACTTTTATGCGTGTGTGTGGTATAGCCATAAAAATAATACAATACACAATTATGGAATGAATATTTAAATTAGTGGGATAATCTGGATGAGATGAGAAACCCATTATTTTATCCATCACACATCGCCACCTCCCCAAACACAATGGAAAAACTTTGTGTTTTTTTTTACTTCGTGACGATGCATGAGCCAAAACCCAACAAAAACTTGGTCTCCTTCTCCTCCAAAATATTTTCCCATAAAATCAAATCAAACAAAAAAAGGAATTGGTGGTAAAAAGAACGACAAAAAAAGTGAGAGATGAGATAGGAGTAGAAGTATGTACACATGTTATGCGTAGGAATAGGTATAATAAATATGTAGAATGCATAGAGGAGTGGTGGTGACGAATTCTTCGAGTCACATTTCTCCCTGGGAATCATCAATAAATATCAGTGTCAGTAGCCCTCCTGTTGAATGCGTTCATTATTATTCCCAAGACACATAGGCATACTCCAAGACTAAAAAATAAGAGCGAGGCTTCTACTCTTTTTTTCCCCTACATTGTTCACTGGCATGGTACGGTACACGAGGCCCTCGGAGTTTCATTACTCAATCCACTCTCTTCTTCTTTTCTTACTCTTTTTCTTCCTCTCTCCCGCTCCATCTCTTTTAATATTACTCTCCTTATATTTACTGACTGCAGTAAAAGTAATCACACCACCACCACTGGAGAGAGAGAGAGAGAGAGAGAGAGAGAGAGAGAGATCCTCTTGGCGAAAAATACATACATAACAGCTAATGGAGATGAGAGGACCTAAAAAGTAGAAGAAGAAGACGAAGAAGAAAAACAAGATGGAAAAAAGACGAGGGTGATGGGTTATGTTGATGCTGTAAAATCATCATCACCGTCGTCGTCTTCTACTTTGTCATGAATAAACAGAGAATCACCCTTCCTTACATTCTTCCACAAAATGTAATATATACACATATCTTTTATTTTACATGATCATCATCATCATTCAGTTGAGCAGAAAAAAAATGCCAACCAACTAAACCAACTTTCCCCAGTTTTCCATTAAAAGGGTTATACTTTTTTGTGTACTTTTTCAAAATGAATGACACTGCTGCGATCAGAGAAGATGATATCCGTGATGCCATTCATGATGCCTGGTGTATTATTTTTTTGTGGGGGATGCAGCATGATTTGAGATGAAGAGAGAGAGAGGAGGAAAAAGAAAACCTCAACTTTTATTATTACTTTTTTTCGGCTTTAGTTTTACTTTCTTGTTTGTCATTCCTTCACTCCATTTCCTTTCTCTGCAAGACACAGGAAAAAAGGAAGTAGACGAACAAGAGTTGACTGCGCTGACTTTAGTCGACTGACTCACACTATCATCATGTCACTATATTTATTACCACACACACACACATATAAAATACAAACACTAGTTGTTTTTTTTAGTTTGAATTAAAAAAAGCTAACAATTTTACGTAAAATAAGTCAAGTAATTTTTTTACGGTGGATTGTGTATTTTGTGGCTGGTTAAATTACTCAAGGCTAAAACAGAATTTAGCAGAGAGTCAAACAAAGTAAACAATATTGTTTTAATGATCCATTGTATATTCTATTCTCTGCAACATGGACAGAAAGTCAAGCAATGCGACAAATACAAGGAATTGTATGTTGCAGAATTTTGCTCACACAAACTCGCTTGATAAATAAGTTGAATGAGCATTGTGCACAATTTTCAGTGAGTAGCCATAAGCTTGAAACTTTAAAAAAAATGTTTGTATATGGCGAGCATTTTCTTATTTACAAACAAGCACGAGATCTCTGTTGGGAATGAATGGGCATTTGCTTGTGATGATGACAGTTGTACCGTTTTTAATTGATTTTAATTTTTAATAAAAAAACAAGAGGCGAGGAGAAAAAAAAGTGAGAAGAAGGGTTTGTGCTTTTGCCTCCTTTCAGCATTTTGTTGTTTGGCATTGTAAATCATGAAAAGAGGCTAGCATGTCGGTTTATTGCAACGTCTTCTGTTTGGGCTTTTCAAGATAAATGATAGGTCTGCAAAAATGTACGCTTATCCCAAAACAACACAAGAGGCAATAATGATGATAAAAATGCTGGTGGTGGGATAAGCATGTTGAACCTTTTGTAAGAAAAAAAAAGAATTATCTGTTTAAGGCACACATCATAAATTTAAAAAGTCACACACTTTTGAAAATTTGCACACTATCAGCATCATCATGATCACACCACCACCACCACCAGCAAGAATGATAAATAGTGTGGCTGGGCTGCTGGAGTGATTTGTGATCTAGTCTAAAAATCTGACAAGTGGCGAGAAGCTGTTGCTGCTGTTGAAAAGTGATCTTGGTTTTTTTTGGTGCTAATGATGACTGCTTACAACTACAACAACTTACAAGACTCTCCACCACAACCACATAATAAGCTATGTAATAATCAACAGATTAAAAAATTAATCTTTTTTTTATGCCAGTGTTGTTTTGTGGCTTGGCTACTTGTTCTTTATCATGACCATCTGCAGTGGATTATTATATCCAATCGATAATCAGCTGCAGAAAAAAAAAATTATAGATGTGTATCGCTGATGGCATGGCAAATTACACACTTTTTTATGACGACTTAAGAGCCTTCTTTAAAAAAAAACCCTTTCTAATGAGGATAACATGCATCAATCAACTCTCCCTTCTTTAAAAACTGCATAATATATGCACATATGTACATGCTTTATAATATATGCATATCTACACATTATTACAGCCACTCATCTTTTTTCCTACTAAAAGTCGTGTGGGTGCAGAAAGAAGTGAAAAAATAGCCAACTCATTCATCATGATCGTCTGCTTGCAGACTGCAAGTCAATTGAGGATAAAAGAAAGGATAAATATGCTTGTAGGAATAATACCAATAATAATAATAATAATGGTGAGATGAGATGGACTTGATCACCTTGTTCATTAATTGGAACGCTTAATTAATTGATGCAAAAAAAATGATATAATTACTTTATATCTCATCTCTCCATCTTAAAAAATATTTATATCTCAGACACAATGTTGTTGTTCATCATGTCATTTCCCCTCAACAATCTCATTTGTTTCTTGCGTCGCATTTTATTTAATTTTATGCAATATATACTCATACTTATCTATAATATATATATATCATATACCTATCATATATAATATATCTATATAATATATTTGATAATACCTTTGGCGTTTCTCTTTTTTTTTGTTTCAGAGAAGCAATTGAGAAAGGAGCCCAACCTATCATCATCTCTCGACTAACAAGAAAGAATATATACACGCCTTGTTTAATTTACAATCTGTATAAATAATGATAATCCTAATATAATTATTATCACTACATTTTTTTCCAAGTAGTGACCATTGTCATGAGAGTGATCAAATGTTTACGATGTGTAATGGCCTCATCTTACAAGCCAGCAAATCAACAACAACAACAATGGTCACTGATCATCAGAGAGAGAGAGAGAGAGAGAGAGAAACGATGTCGTTCATTTGTTGCTGTCAAACATGCAAAAATATATAATAACCAGCTTATCTTATGATATATTTTACATGCAAATGATAATAAATAATAATAAAATATATGTTTTGGCTCAATAATATCAACAGTTATTGTTCTTGTCCAACATAATTTATATATTTTCCACAAATATTATAATAAAGTGTATAATATTTTAAATGGGAAATGTATACAGCTAGGTAGGTAGAAAAATAATATGAACGGAGAGGTGTATTCTTCAATTTCTTCACGGAATTTTGAAGATGCTCAATATCAACGACGAGTTTTAAGAGTAACTTGACTTTTAACGAGGAATCATTTTTTTCCAATGTGGTCATTTAAAGAAAATTATGTGGTGTGTGTAATAACAATGATAATAATTTTTAGAAAGTAATAATAATAATAATAATAATAAGACGAAGAAGAAGAAATTGAGCACTTGATAATGGGTAGGCACTTAACACAGTAGGATAGAAGAAATGGGAATATTTTGAATACCTACATATAATATACTGATGCAATATTACAAGATGTATGTTGCTTCAAGGTGAACCTTCCTTGTTAGGCTATTTTATGCAAAAGATTATCAGTTTTGTTGAATTTTTTTTTCTCTTCATCTTCTTCTCACAAAGATCGGTTTCCTGATACCACTTAATTTTATGGACAGAAAAAAGAAGAAAAAAGGCAAAGAGCTTTTGCCACACACAAAAAAAAGGATATTCAACTCAGTTTGCATCTCATCACAATCACAACCCTTCCTTTCCATTTTTTTATATAAAAAAATAAATGTTTTTTTGCTGTTGTTGCAGGCATTGTTGCTTATATTGCAAGTCGAACATAATAATTTAAAGGTGCTTACGGTTTTTTGCCTGTGGCCAACATGTTTCTAATGTTTACATCTTCTAAACAACTGGGATGATGATCATGATCAAGCTACCTCAGATACACGCACACAAGGCGCAAAAAAATGTATTAAAAAAATAAACGATATAGATATTTTTTTTTTACCTTGTAGCATCATTCTTGTTATTATGTAATGTAAGCTTGTATAATAAATAGTGAGAAGGAAAATGAGAAAAAGGGGGATGCATCCATGATGCACCTGAGTCTTGACAATGAGGACAAGACAGGACAAACGACGACCAAAAGGAATAAGAAGCTCATACTATTATTATTATTATTATTATTATCATCAAGGCTCATGTAACAACAAAAGCGATAGATAAGCTTAAATAATGAGCTTCATCATCATCATCAAATCATGACAATGATGATGATGACGACGCTCAAGTAGAAAAAAAATAGCTTTTTAGTATAAAATAATAACATCAATCCAACCTGTCTCCTTGTTCTTGTTTTTATACCTGTGTGTGTGTGTGCTCATTTGAAATCACACAAGTTACAAGATGCACCATGTCCGCTGATTCTTTTCTATTTTTCCATATCAAAAAAATTAATTGAGCCAAAAAAGAACATGAGCAGCAGCAGCAGCAAGAGCAGTAGTGTTGCCACACCTTATTTATAAAAAATAATAATAAATGTATGTATGCGGGGATGGGATGTTATGTTAAATGTGTTCTTTTGATGTAATATCACCTAAAGCTATTTGTGAAGAAAACACACACATGCATATGCATGCTTCATCATCAACATCATCTTGTTGATTTACTATATCAAAAAAATATTATTCAAAATATGTGTGTACACAAGCTTGATGATGATGTATATGCATACGTCAAAGCAGTTTTTTAGAATAAGGTTTATAGCATCAACAAGAACTTCTCTTTCAAATTTATACTTCCAACCAACTCATTTCTTTGTTGACCCGAGAAAAAAGAAAGATTATACCAACATGTTATATTGTTAAAGAGTGAGAAATAATCGAGTCAAAGAGAGACTTTTTTTATTTCCTCCTTTAAAAAAAATCTTTTTTACACAACAGTTTACCAACAAACCATAAAAAAGAACAAAAAAAGAACGGTTCTTCTCTCCTCCGTTTCATTTTGCCGTTGTTACTTTGCTTACATTATCATCATTATTATTATGAATATGCATATTATGCACTTGCTATAGGCTACTTGTAACTTGTGTGTATTTTTTTACACATCTTATCATCATCTGATAATAATCTTCATTATCGTCAAGTAACCTGACAAGATTACCTGCACAGCACACACACACAAACAAGACAGCGTTGAGCTGTGTAAGTTTAACGAATTGCCTAGATATGTTCAATTTATATTTTTTCCCTTCTCCATCCACTCTCCTTTATAAAAAAATCTAAAGAATGAATTTACTTGACTTGGGAGACTACTACCACTGCACTGCTGAAAAAAAAGAAGGTGGATTCACTTGTGAAGTAATAATAACAGATTTCTACGTGATGATGATCATCATGATCAAGAAAGGATTGTGATGGAAATTCATTTTCTTCTAAACTTTTTTTTCTATCATGCCATTCTTATACGGCTATTATAAATGTGTATAAGGCTTACACACTCAAGTCAGGTCAATTCACAACAACGCAACGGAGCAAAAGTTTGTGCATTGGATTGCATTGGCGTAGTTATTTTGTTATTTTTTTCCTCCTGAGCATTCATCGAGAAACTATTAGATTCTCTCTCTTTCTCCCTATCTTGTATAAAAGTATATTATGAAAATGTAAAACGCCAAAAAAACGAGAAGTCTACTTATTTTTCAGATTTTTATCTCTTGTTCTTTTGACTGCGTATAAAGTTACAATTTCTTTCTTTTTTTGTCGCCTACACCACCACCACCGCCACCAAGAAAGAAAAAGTTTGTTGTTGGTGGTGTGCTTAGTATATTTTTTTGTATGCATGACATGTTCTCTATTCTCCTCTGAGGAGGAGGAAGGAAAAGGGAGAGAGGAGATAAAAGAACAAGAGAGAGAGAGAGAGAGAAGCAGTGGCGACAGAAGCCGTATCGCATCTCTACACACATTGCATTCCCTTCTTCTTCTTCATGGCAGCCTCAAAAAGCCACACAGACACATCCCATCAAATCACAACACATCATCATCGGCAATCTCGTACAAATTTGAGATCATTTTCTTCTACAACTACCACCACCACCACCACCAAAGAACGACAAGTAGGTATATACATACGTAAATACATGCATACATTTTCTTTTATCCTCCGGCAAAATTCTCAACTTCTTCGGAAGAAAAAAATATTATGTTGGTTCCAAAAAGACACACACACACACAGCCCGGCTGCTACTACATTTACTTTTGAACAGCTTCTGCGCCTCCGCCAATATAATATTTCATTATTTCTCATTTCATTGTTGTTACTTAACACACACATTCATCTCTCATCTTGTGGCTAATAATCACTTTGTATAATATCCCCAAAAAATTGCCGTGTGTTTTTGAATGGTGAGGTTGAACAAAGTGTAAAAGATTGGATGTCTCACAGGAAGAAGAATAAAAAAGGGGGAATAAATACCAGCACAGCTATATACCTTCTTTATAAAAAAAAAGCATGAATGGGCTTTCGCTCTCTTAATCTTCTTCTCTTTCCACTCACTTGCTTGACAACAACAAGCAGAAGAAAAAAAGTCAAAATGAGATTCTAATTTTACATGCATGGATGAATACTAGTACTACTCTCTACTCACTCTATTATATATACTCAAGGCAAGGAGGATAATGAATAGTCAAGCAAATCAAAAGACATATAAGCTTACTTGTAAACATTGCATACTTTAAATAAAACAAGGCCTTTCAACGTGATTCATTTTCTCTTCTTAAAAAAAATGTAGTTACAACTCTCAAATAGTTTGCTTGTCATAATTACTATTATTATTACTACATTACTATGATCATCATTATCATCATCATGTCTAAATTGGCTCACCACCACACTAGAATACCTACTTGCAAGAGTCTCTGTCTGTCTGTGTGTGTGAGGCAATAGCCCATTATGGACTATACAGACAGCGTAATTGCTCAAGAGAGTCAAGTCGTCGCATCATCAATATCTATTTTTTTCTCTTCTTCTATTACAATCAATAAAGTAATTTAACATCCAACTAATAAATAATAATGGAATGAGGTGATGATCATGAATCATGTTGATGATCATGATAAAAAATAAGAGGTAAAATTTGTGGTGGTTGTGCTGCTGCTGATGCTGCTGCTCATGTTGATAATAATGAGCAGGATGAAGAAAGAAGGAGAGTGCACGGTAGTTAAAAGTCTTTCAAAGTCTCTCTCTTTTCCTCTTATTGCAATAATCATGGTAGCTCAGCAGCTTAACAAAATAAGCTTACATGATGGACAAGTGGTGGTGGGGGGAAGTGGCAGTTAGTAGCGCGCAGTTTAGTCAGCATTATGGAAAACGTCATAAAGAATAATACACATACTTACATGCATACCTACTTGCGCATATTTTAAAATAAAAATTGTATTATAAATTTAGTAACTAAAACGCATTAAATATGCACTTGTGTACTATAATGCGTACATAATGTATTTATACGATGCATACAACATACAACCCTTTTATTGGTATGCCTTATAATATCTAGCCATGATGATGATGATGATGATCGTGATTCGTGATGCAATCCTTCCGACAAACCCATTGTGAAAGGATTAAATCCTCCTCTCTTTCTCTCTCTCTCTTCCCCCGACCCGTTCAAAAACTTGCCGTTACTCAACGCAAAATATATTGCTGAGGAGGCTATTACTCCTCACTGCTATTACTGCTAAGTTATTATCAAAAAATATATATATTTTATACTGTGATGTTGTTGGTTAGTGCTTCTCCCACTACTACCATAATAATAATAATAATATGTATTTATGTATAATAATGAGCCTTATTGCTTGACAATACCCTGATGCCCATGCATTTTGCCCTGCCATCCCATCAACCATTATCCTCCTCTAAAACTTTAACAACTAAACAACGTTTCATCTTTTATTCTAACTTGAAAACTTTGAGTTTCTTTACTTAACTGTCTATAATATATTCCCACTACTCCTGCTATTGTATCCGCTGCTCATGATGCTCACATGTTATTCACATCTCACTTCTTAGCTGCCTGCCTCTTTGTTCGGCTTCCTCATCTACTTAAACCTTTTACACAAATTTAAAGCTTCTTCTTCGGCACAATACTAATAAAACACTGTGTCACATAAGTAGTGAGTGTATTTATGTAGTCGTACTACCAACAGTTGGAGGAGCATCCATTCAACTAAACTAGTAACTCAAATATCACAGACAATGCAACGCAATGCAAATGTCATGTCTTTATGGTGGTGGTGGTGGTGGTGTGTAGCCATTTAAGTAGCTGATGATGATGATAATACGACAGCCACCACACAGCAGCAGCGCACAAAAGACCAGCAGAGAATTGTAAATGACTCAGGATTATTAACACTCATCAATTTAGAGTGGTAATCACACACATTACATTATATATTACACTATTTAGAGGGAACACTGAGAAAACTGGATGGCTTCACTGTACAACATCGGCTTTTATGAATATTATTCTCCTTTCTCATCCTCTCTCCCTAAAAAACAAAATTGTCAGCTGAATGAAAAGACGCGCAAGGTATTTTACAGCTTTTTCATAAAAAAAAGAAGAAGAGAACAACGACAGCCAGTCTGTCACTGCCAATGTGCCAATGATTCTATTTGGCTGAGAGAGCTGAATAAAAGTCTAACGTGTGCTGTTATATTGTTTTTGATGATGATGATCACGCTACGTAATAATAAGTACATCACCAACTTGGAATAGTGGAATGCAGAATGTAGTGGTAATAAAATAATAATAACATGTAATAATAAAAGTAAGCGTTATTATTTTGATGATGGTGTACAAGTATAAAACAGATGAATAATATGCTGAAAGAATGCATGAAATTTGTAGAGTGGGTATAGTGGCTGTGAAAAGGAAAGGGGATGAGAGGTGGTGGTAATGGTAATAATGTTGTTTATACCACTTTATTGCTGGAAATTAATGCGAGGAGAAAAGAGTATTGTAATTTTCTCTCGTCCTCTCTCTGGAAAATGCAGCGATGGTGTTGTGTATAAATATGCTCTTGTTGTTATCATTATTATTAGTTTACTGCTCCTCTTCTCTGTTGCTGCTGCTGTGTGTGCACTTGTTTTGTTTACATTTTGTGTGCGTTAATATTTCTTGTTCTTTTTTTCTCTCTCTCAGCCTCCCTCATCACACCAGCAGCAACATGACAACTAAGAATAGAAAACAAGAGCGGGAGTGAATGCACGAATGTTTGTATGCATATTATGCATGCCTCGCTTGCCGCACTCATGTTCGTGGAGGTGGGAGTAATAGCAGTAACGGAGGAATACATGAGGGACATGTAATTTCTTTGCTAAACTCCTTGAAAGTATTCTAATCCCGAAAAGTCCGTCTTCTTCCCGCTTCTACTCCTTTTGCCTTTATTCTCAAAGAATAGAAAATTACATGGAACACCGCAGCTTTTTCTCTATTCCCACTTTAATATTATTATTATTATTTTAAATGCCTCCCTCCCCAACGCAAACACCCAGTCGAAGTACACATCATGCATGCGAGAGTTCATTTCAATTTTTTTTCTCCATCTTCTTTAATTTCTATTTACACTAGTTCATCTTGGACGTGTATAGTTTAGCAAGGGAAATAAGTATATTATTATGTACGTGTGTGTGCGGTTTGTTTACTTTTCAACAAGTGCATATCATCATCTTTCCTATTATGCTTCATTTTCCCCGAATGCCCGGTTTCCATGCAAAAAGGAGAAGCGAAGCAGGATCAGATGGTTATGTTATGTAATTACAAACGCAGCAAATTATTGTGGTGCGGATGCTGCGCTATTCGCCACTCCATATTATTCTTGTGCCTGGATATAACTTCTTGTTCTTCTGGGAGACTCGAAATAATAAAAAATAATAATCCCACCAGCACCACCGCACCAAAAGCACTTGTTTTACTCAAGAGGATAGCAGGAGCAGCCGTGGAAGTAGTCGTAATTATATGCTTAACTACTTATTTATGCGTGTACTGCTCTAATTAGCTCGCATTCAATGTCTCTATTTTTATTTGCTTAGGTATCTAATGTATTCATGTATCTCTTATGCAATTATAACAATAAAAAAGTATGCTAATTGCCGGTTATAAAAAAAATACGAAGGGATTTAAAGCAGCCAAGTAGAAGCATACTCATTTCGCGTTATAAATATGCTCTCCTCATTTAAATTTTGAGAGCGAGGGTTTTGGGGGGGAGTGGAAATTGCGTCAAAATGGAATTAAGTATAGCTACATGAAAAAGTGAGGCTTTAACAATTAAGTCACGTTAATTAGCAAATATTTAAGATAACTAATTTATCTTGATCTCTGCATAAAAAGGGACTTTGTTAAAATTAACCAGAAAAAATTATAGTTTAAAATTTTCAGGAGGATAAACTACCAAGTACGCATCTTTAAATCTTGAGAAGATCGTTTTCCGTAAAACGTATTGAACCTCTCAGTTTGTACATTTTCCACTTGTTCTTCTTCAAACTATTAAGCTTCTTGGTCGATTTCTTGGAAGTCGTTTGATCTTTACGCGACCCACTGGCCACAACCACTGCTCACTGGTCCTGGCCTTTTTTTCTTCTTCTTTTTTCTTGCTGGCACAGTCAGTGGAATAAAAAAATACTACACTCGACTCAAGTCAAGTGAACATGTTTAAATAAGTAAGTTTGGCATGGTTACTAGCTACAAACCATCATCATGATGATCCTCATACCAACCAGCATTGCATAGCAGCACGCAGCATTTTATTTATTATTTTTTTTCGACGTTGACGACGACGACGAAAAGAAGGAAAAGGACTCACGCAACAACCAAAAAAGTACAACAGCTCGCTTAACTAATTCTCTTTTTTTTCCACAGAAGATGCAGAAGCAGACAAACCATGATTATTACACTCAACTACTACCAAAAGCTCATAAGAAACAGAAGTGATGTTGGAGGAAAGGGAGTGCACACAAAAAAGTCCAAGCTCCAAAGGGGGAAGGAGAAAAAAAGAAGCGGCCAACTTTATCATCTGAGTTAAGTTGAGTTGACTAGTCCAGTCGATAGTCGTCATCATCCTCATCTTATATTATACACTATTAAGTATATGGATAAATGTGTGGTGATGTGGATGTGATGAAGGGCGACAGAGAGAAAGACAAGAGAAGAAACAAGAAGGAGGAAAAGAGGAGCAAAGCCATAACTGCAATATGCTTTTTGTCCACTCACTTGCTTCTGCACTAAACTACTACTGTCCTTCTGCTACTCGGGCTATTATAAAGATGACGACGGTCTCTATCTATATCTGTGTGGGAGAGAGAGAGAGTGGAGAATAAGATGAAAGGAAAAAAGGGGATACAAAAGACAGCAAGTGAAGTAGTAGCAGTGGAATAAAATGAGGGAAAATTGTGCCAACTCATCTGAAATGTGGAGAGAGAGAGAGAGAGAGAGAGAAAAGCAAAAGATATTAAAGTTTCCATCGATTTCAAAGGCCAAAATATATAATAACTCTGTAGGATCTTCTTCTCTTTCGAAATGAAAAGAAAGTCTTGCTGCCACTGTCCTTGTTCTGACCCATAATAATCATAATGATTCATACATGTATTATTATCTGGGGTCCGGCCCCAACATAAAAAAATGTAAAATACACCGTGAATGTTGCAACAAAGTGCCAACAAATAATGGAAAATGGGACACACACACACAAACATGCGGACTTTTTTTTAGACTTTAGACATGAAAACGGAATGAATTGTTGTTTGACTTTACTCGACTCTTTTTCTTTCTTTCTTGTCAGAAGAAGAAAAAAAATGTGTAAATGTGTAATACTCACGTACAAAATAAAAGCAAGCGTGTGCATGCATGGGAAACAGGAGTAGTGTTTTTGTGTAATCCAAACAAGAAAAAAAACCTTTCCGCCAAACTTCCCGAAAACATCACTCAACTTTTATCATTCCTGTTTGTGCTAAAGCTAAGGTTATATACGAGCACCTTTTCTTTCACAGTTTTACTTTTTTTGCCAGTTTGGCTAAAGCTGACTGACGAAACAGCTTGAAATTCACTGTTAACAAGGAATTGTATTTGTTGGGGGGATGTGGGGGGAAACACTTGTTTTTTTGGTTGCTTACCCGACAAAACTTTTTTAATAGCGCAAAAGTAGCGTTTCTTATTGTTAGCGTAGAGACATAGGTATGTATATAGCTTGTGTTAGATGACAGGGAAAAAACGTCAATGAGAAAATGAACGTTTTGCAACTGCAGCGTACAACCTCAAGAAAGAGAGAAGATGAATGCAAAGCAATTTCTCTCTCTCTCTCTCTCTACCACCGCATCCACCACCACCAGTGCAGTCCACCGTCAGTACCACCTCCACCACCACCAGAGCGTATATTATTGTTGTAGTAAACCAGGGGAAAAAATGGAGAGAAAAAAAGGTTGGGAAAATGGTTAAGTGCTTTTGCCATGGTCGTTATGTGTCCCGTGACAGTATTCCACACACACTTTATTTCCAACAACTTGCTTTTTATGTCTTTTCGCCCTCAAGTGACAATGTGTGTGTCTGCTTTCCATTGTATACCTTTTTTTCTCTTTCCTGAGATATTGTTCATTGTGCCCAGAAAAAAATGAAGCTCCGCCAAAAAAAATAACTAAGGAACCATCAAACCTTGTGTGTGTCTCTCTCTCTCAAAAAAAAATCTCAGTTAATTTCTTTTGGGCTATTTTTTCCCCTCATCTTCTTTTTCATGTAAAGGGACAACCAGAGGATACATAATTTTTTTTATAAGAAAGAATTTTTGTCATAGGTAATAATGGCTTATTATTCAACCGCTTTCACTACATTTTTTTAACGGAGAAAAAAATAGCACAATTTTATTCTCTCAACTTCTGTTCCGGACACACAGACACAAGATTATTTGAATTACAACGTTGATGGCTTTTTGCATGGTTTTGTAAACTATGTACCATTAAAAAAATACACGGGGGATGGGAGGAGGGTAAAAGAATACTGGTCAAGGCAAAATAAATTCTGTTATGCTTTTTTTTTACTTTACTTCCCTTTATTTATTTTTTCTATGTGACTTGTTTGTTTGTATTTTATACCAATAAATACAATATACGTCAAAAACAGGTGACTGTAAATTGTGAAAATGTAAGAAGGGACAGATAACTTTTAGAATGATGACTTGCTTTCTAAAAAAAATAAGAACTACCACAAGTCTCATGTTATGCAGCAGAGGGGGAGTATAATTTCATTTTTGCTTTATTTGCTGGGTTGAATTTTCTATGTAATTTTATAATAATAAGTTAGTGATAATGTGCATTGCGAGTTTGCCAGTGACTTTTGACTTTATATAGTCAAGTCAAGCACAAAAAATAATGTATTTCCTGTGAAAAAATCTTTAGATTTTATGAATTTTAAAGGAAACAGGGAAAAATGTACAGACGAAATAGAAAGGCAGATATGAAAAGCATTTTGGACAGGATAGTCAGACTTTTAGACAGACAAAAAGGAAAAATAGACGAGTCTTGTTGGCTTCCAGCCTCAAAAGATTTGCTTTTCTAGCAAAAGTATCATCATCATCATCTCCATCAAAGCAGCTGAGCTGAAGTGGTACGGCACGAGCCATGTGTCATGTGTCGCTGATTGTGATTTTTTTTATATCTTTGCTTCTCCTTCTTCTTTTCTTGTTCCATTTATGAAAATGGATGCTTATTTTTATTCTCCTTTTAAAAGTGATAAAAAAGCGTTTCTTTGAAGAAGGAACTTAAAGCGTGTCTAGCTCTTAGTGTGTGTACGCTAAAATGCTTTTACACAAGGAATAATAATAATAGTATATAGTAACAAGTGTATATTATTTATTATACACGCATGTATGCAGGTCAATGCAAGCACACAATGCAATGGTGCTGAGTCGGAGGGAGGAAGTAGTAAAGTATATTATTCTGCTGCTCTTCTGATAAGAAAAGAAAGGCACAAAAAAAACTTGTCTTCAACTTCCGTTGTTGCTTTTGTTGCCGTTGTTGTGTCGCCACCTGCCCTTGCTTTCTTTTCATATTTGTAAAAAAAGAAGAGGAAGAAAAGGAAAGCACAATCTCAAGTAGCAGCAGGAACTTGACTTTCGACGATCATAAATATTTTGTATGGGCATATCCGCTCATCTTTCAGCAGCATGACCATCCACCACCGGCCGCCACCATGCCTTTCATTTCAACTATCTTTCTCCTCCAGTCTCCACCATTCCCATATTTATTTATACTAGCGTTTAGCCCGCTTTCGTAAGAAAGTAAGAGGACATAAGAAAAGCGTATAAGTTTTAACGAGGCTTATTAGCATTATGTGGGGATTAACAAAATTAACTGGTCACAAGGACTGTACAATGTTTTCAAAAAGTTTACCTCTCATCCATGCTGGTCAACTATTTTAAAGTTTAAAATTAAAAAATTCGAAAAATATACACAACCGAGCAGTCCCATATCGCGTTATAATATATGATGCACTTGATGCAGATAGTCATGTTGAAAACGAAAATATTTTGTATCATGTTTCAGTTTTTATGCGTCGTCTTCTTCTTTTTCTATTTTGACTCTATTGTCAGTCAATTCAAGTTAAGTGAAAGGCGATAATTTTTTTATGATAAAAAGCCAGACAACTTACACAACAACACAACTCGGATACTATTCCAGAAAAGAATGGCGTGGAGGCAATGTCACTTTGCTTTTTTTTTGGCGGAAAAGTTTATTATTTTGGTCCTTATCACAGGAAAATAAACTGCTGCTCCTCAAGGGATTCTTCCTCTGCTTTAACAAAGCAAGCATAATGGCTAAATAAGGAAATGGAAAAAGGTGCTCATGTATTTTTTCAACATTCTTTTTTACTAGCACAACAGCCGCCGCTGCTGTTGGAAACGTTGCAAGTCTCATTTTTTTCGCAGATAAACAATACGTTTGCATATAAAATACAAGAAAGTATGAGGAACAACAATGAAGTCGACTGCTCATTTTATTTCTTCTGTGCGAGTGTGTGTGTCTGAGCTATCTTATTAATCAGAGGAGATTGTTCGAGTGCGGAAGAAAGCGACTCACATCATCACAATCACAATACATTCTACAAAAACTTGTTCGCTTTTTTTTTATGCGGAAGGGTCGTTGAGTGTGTAGTAAATAGTTGCCTCTTTTTTCTCTCCCAAAAGCAAACTGAAGATAAGACCATTTTTTTTATTACGACGACGTCTATTTGAAAATCAGCTGGTCCCTTTTAATATTTTCTTTTTTCGGAGATATCATCTTGCCAAGTACAATGACCGTTGCGGTACAAGTCCTTTAATAAAGATGATAAACACTAAAATATCATCAATGTCAGCAGAGAAAGAGAGAGGAAGGAAGTTTCCACTCTTTTTCTACGACAGACATATATTTTTTTGTACATACGGTTGTTTGAAACTACAGAGGAAAAGTAGAGGAAGTGATGATGAAAGGGAATGGAATGTTCAACTTGCAACAACTCCAAAAAAGAAGAAGAAAAGTGTGATAAAAAAGAGGATGATTCAGCTACTGGTGGCTGGGGAGAGAGAAAAAAGAAAGACACACTTAAGTCACATAAGCAAGTTGAGTTGAGAGTGTGGGAGAGAGAGAGAGAGAGAGAGATGACAATGATCATGATTTCTAGATGATCACTTTTGTGATACAGTACAATAGAGAGAATATACACATACGTATATATTTTTTAGCTCTCTTATTCCTTTCTACTTTCTTTTATTCTTTTCCCCTCGACATTTGTAGGGAAAGAATAATGGTTAATAAAGTCATGTGAGAGGACTGAGGTTGTTGCATGCCATGACGTGTAAATTAGCAACTGCCATCAAACAAACTACTTTCTTTTCACAATCAAAACCCACCCTCTACATTTCTATTTTGTGGTTATTCTCCTCAAATCCCTCTTTTTTCTCTGTTGACTCAGCTAAATAAAAAAATGGAAACAATTTATAAGAGGAATGCAAGCCCATTGACTTGTTTTTTATATACAACTTGTTATTGTGTGTAGCAAGATGATAAGACACATAATTAAGCAGAGATATTTATTTTGTGATTCAAATTTGATTTGCAATAGTAATAATATGAATGACATTTATAATAATAATGTAGCCATAAACGGATTATGAAAAATCCACAATACACAATCAGCTTACCAATTTCCACTAACTTTTCACCGTGTTCTTAACGAGCAAACAAAGTTTATATACATTGTACTTTGTTGTGGGATGCAATATAATCATAGGATATAACAATGGGATATATTTATACAGGTGAATGGAAGTTGAAGGGGTTGAAGATATGCGGTTTTATTGCACGTGGCCACCACTACTAGACTAGAAGAATGCTTGCTACAACAAAATAATAATAATAAAAAATGTAAGATATTTCTCTCTCTTTTATGCAAGTTATGTGGCACATTATTATCGCACTACACTTTCCTAGTCCACCACTTGACTTTTAATTTATGTGCCTATCCCATCCACCAGCAAATTTTGCTTATTTGTTCGAAGGATAACAATAGCAAAAGCCTACACAACAACAACAAATATATGCATACTACAATTTCATCTGCAAAGTAGTGAGTACATTCAAGTTTATATACCTAAGTAAATATAGCATATAAATAAATTTAAATTCATGATATATTTTTTCCCTTCCTTGGAACAATCTGCCAAACCAAACTTTTCAGCAGCATAGACTCCAACTGCACAGCAAGAAGAATAAGTTAAGCTGCTATACACATATACATTATGAATGTATGCTCTCCACTGCTTCCCTTTAAGTTTAACAAGTGAATAGAAGAGAAGAAGATGAATAAAAATCAAGTCAAGTCAGCTCCTAAATAAGCCAAGGTCTTAAATCATTTAACTTGCATAACAGCATGTAAAACTGTATAAAGTAAAAAAAATATAGTGTGCTATGTGTCTTTTTTTGAATTTGTAAAAGTTGCATGTAGTAATGTCGGGTGAAAAAGTAAATCACATACAAAATAACAGATTCTTCGTCATCAGCAGCGTCGTCGACCAAACAACTCTTGTTAATACTTGGCGCTTTTTTTTCATAAAAAAAACTATCTCTCTGATTGTTGCAGAGTTGATTTTTTTGGATGCGAGTAACGCACCTATGCATATGCTGTTTGGTGTGATATGATGATTTAACAATGGTCTTCTATGATGTGTTATGGATGATGAGACCATTTTATCAAGAAAAAAAACGATGCGGGATGCAAGTGAGTCTCAAGAACTCTGAACAGTGAACAAGTAAAAAAAGGTTTTTGTCGAGTCAACAACGAGGTTTCAATATATATTTTTTTTTCACTTACATTCTCTCCAGCGAGGCCAAATCTTGAAAGGAACCCTTCTCGATGGTGTGGATCTCGTTATCCGACAATTGTCTGCAAGTTAATTCAATCAAAAAGAAAAAAATATTTATATATTTTAAAAAGTTTCTTAAGTTCAGCTCAACCCAGTCCCTTTCGGCAAGTAAGCTCATACATTTTATCATGTGCTCATATTGTACACTGCACACACACATGATGATCAATGAATGCAGTTAGTTTGCAACAACATAAAACCATACGAAATATGATGTCTAATAAGCTTTTATATACTTACATGCCTACATACAAAATAATATCTAATGTACATCAAAAGCATTTTGTACAACAAGTAGAATACATGCCGCCGCGCCACCGAAGCATATTATTTTTTTAAAGCGTTTTAAATTAAAAATACATATATAAATGCGAGTTAAATTGGCTGGTTATTTGTTGTTATTAGGATTATATGCTTATGAATGTGGCTAGGTATACATGATTATATTTATAATAATTATGGTTAAATGTATGTATACTTTATTGAATGGCCTCTTCCTTTTTTAACAAAAGACATTTCTGACATAACTATCTACATACAAATAGCATCAAGTATAACGTAGTATAAAGCAGTGTAATATTTTTTTGGTAATGACATTAAATAGAGGATTCTAAAACAGATTCTCTCTCTCTAATCATCTGCCCCTTCTTCTTCTTTTTTAGTATTTTCAATTGAATTGGATTTAAATTTGGATTGTTGTAGCCCTTTTACGACATTCCTTCTATTTATTTATAGCTATTAATGTGACAAGACAATGGAATGATGAGCCAGTGACCAAAAGAATAAACGCCTCAGCAGCAACAACACCAACAACTAAAAGTGCCGAAGATCACCACCAACTCGAATTCATAACATCCTTTTATTATTTTTATTATTATTATTATCCTAGTATATTATGCATACTTTGTTTTCTACGATTTACTATGTTGATGATGATGATGTGCCAAGTGGCAAGTGACTTGAAAGACAAGTCGCTACTCGCCAGCCACCACTACAACAACTACTGCATGTACCGCCTGAAAAAAAATCCTGTCCTTGTTGTCATTATTATTATCATTATTGCTACATATCAACATTATTATCATATTCAAATTTCAAGTATAATTTTTTAAACGGCTCAAATAAACGCCAGCAGCAGAAGCAGCACAAGTCAAGGCTTTCAACAGTGGTTTCACTTGCTTGTTTGTTTTTTTTCTCTCTCTTTCTTTGGCTTGTGTCACTATTCACTATATTCAAATTTCACAGCAAATATACACTCGTTAAAATTTCTTTTTTTAACGACGACCAGCTAAAAAATAAAAAAAACTAGTATTCTTTTGCATACTTGACTTGACATGATGATGACGCGCGCTGTTTTTTACCTTTAAGCTTGCGTGTTGTGTGCACACACACAAGTCACAAAACTCAATATTATAAATAGTATTGTAATTTAATACTTGAAAATAAATGCGACAAGGGGTAGACGGAGACAGATTGCATACCATTATTAAACATCAAATCTTACGGGGATAAAAATATACAATAGTCCGCTCAAAACTTGTAACTCTCTGAAAAAAATAAAATAAAAGTTTATATTTGCAAGTTCACCCCAAGCTATGATTTGTCCTTTTGGCTGGTTGTCAAATTTGAACCAGAGGGCGAATACGAAAAAAAAGTAATACGCATGCATTCCAACAAAAGCAGCATTCAAGACAAGTGAGTTTTAAGAAACGAGGTATAATAAGAAGAAGAAAAGAGAAGACATGGCATCATCGTCTGAAAGAAAGCTTGTTATTCTGATCATTTCATTTTGTGATGATAAGTGGGCATTGTCATCTGTGCATTTACGGTAGTCTGCATTCTATAATCTTAATACGTCAGTAAAGCAGAAGAAAACAAACTGTATACCAAGCTGCATATAAAAAAAACACAATAAAACACAAATAGCCAATAAAAAATAATTTGTTGAAAATAAAATAAAAATTTGGCTACTAAACACTACACGCTTTCATGCACTTGAATTGAAGGGGAAAAATAATAAACAAATGTTTTTTTAGTAAATATTATGATTATATTCTTATTATTTTGCATCTACATAATTTTTTCATATTTTGACTGGAAGCAGAATAGCGGAATGCAGAAAAAAATATATAGTCAAGTAGACAAGGAGGTTTGCATAAAAAATTGATTTATTTTTCTCAAAGTGATTTCAAGTATAATAAAAAAATGTATAAAACTTACATGACACGAAGGGATCCGAGACCAGCAAAATCTGACAGTCGAATTACTGTCAAGTTATTTCCTTGCAGCTCACTGAAAAAATGATAAAGAAATAAGATCATAAATACAAAGTATAAAAGGATCAGATCAGATTATGTGCTACTCAACCAAAAAAAAGAAGGATTATCTTGCAACCAGAAGAACACAATTCAATTCTTTAAGAGTACTACTTTTTACCATAATGCAATGATTTATGAAAGGTATAACATTGGAAGGAAGTAGCTTGCAATTATTAATATGATATTGAGTAAACCTGATGTTATTTGGGTATACTAATACCAGCGGTCGGACAGACTTTCCGTCACGTATTCTCGTATACTCTCCTTGTGACCTATGGTCATTAGCTACTTAAGAATGCAATGTGATGTGTTATGGACAAGATTATGCATGCTGTAAAGTACATTTTTATTTCCCCAGAAAAAAAACTAAAAAGATTCAAAGGGACTCTCTCATCTTGAGAGATGATTTGGTGCATAAATTTAATAATATTTATTAGACGTATAACTTGTATTTACGTCTGTTTCAAATAAATTAACCATGTAGCTATATATATTTTTATGAGTGAATGTGGAGTAAGGAAGTGTAGGTTTTGAAAAGACTTTTTCATGTGGTAAATAAACATGGTTGATATAGTATGATGATGATAATGAGCGCTGAAAAGTGCCAATAAAAAAACCCGTTGATGGTGTGAACTGAAGCAGACTGAGCGTCATCCGAGCTCATAATAAAGATTATTATTGCTGCTATTACTACACCATAAAAAAATCATCTTATTTACTTTTTCCCTTCTCTCATCTCTGCTGAGAGAGTGGGGAAAGGGGTTCTGCATTCTCAGTCACTCAACTCAACTTCATCATGTTACTATGATCAAGTTGATACTGTGTAGCCTAAGCCAGGGCCATGGTAAAAAGAATAAAAAATAAGTTTGTAAGTATTTTGTATTGACATAACGTATTTAGTTCACCTGAGATGAGATAAGAAGTTTCATCATCCTCATAATCACACGGCATATATTATATTATTATTATTATTATGCATGTAGAATGGGGATATTTTATGTGAGTAATAATTTTTCAACTTTTACATATTTTTTAGGCTTCAATAGCAATATCAATTTTAGGGACCATCCACAGATTGCGGGTCATGAAAGGGAATGGGACCAGCTGAACTGTCCATTTGTAGCGACAAAGTTTGATCTTTTTCACTTCTCATCTTCTACTTTAAAAAAAGAAAAGGGCTGGAAAATTGTAACTTTTACTGCGTGACACAATATTTGAATGGTTTCATATAAAACAAAGTTATGATGCATTACATGCTGATAAGGTGATCTGACTTGTTTCCTTTTAACTCAACTAAAGCCATAAACATATATATTTTCCATCATTCGCGCAGTAATCATTATTATTTTATGAGTATGCTCATTATTACAAAATATTTATACTCTTTATTTATTTATTTGTTTATTTGCATACGATCAAAACAGAAAACCCCAAAGTAACGTTTATTTTACAAGAAATATCCCAAAAATTTGGAATTCTTCAAATTTTAAAGTTTGTTTTTGTAAAAACTGCACAAATATCGACAACTACACACCTGTTCCTCCACTTTTGTGTTCACTATTCAACCCGCCAAAAAAATTATATTGGGAATTGATGAATAAATGTAAATATTTTACTATCACATTTTTTGCTACTGTTAAATTCATGCAAGTTTGAATTCACGACAGTGTGTGCATTCGTGCACCTGAGAAAACATACATTTTCAACAGGAGTTTGAACAAATTCCTGTCCGGTATTTTTTAAGCAATCCAGCTAGCCATACACCACTTTTCCGTAGTATTTTCAAGGATGCCTGCTTGTAATTCCTCTGCTGATGTTGCTTCATTCTCTTTGGAAATAAATAGCTTAATTATCCGAAAGTGCATCGACAAAATGATCAATCATGTTGACCAGAAATTTCTAAACTGGCCAAGTAAAAAAAAAGACCACAAGTAATTTTGTTGAGCAAATTATGCGTGAGTGCGTGTGTGCTTGCAATTGAGCGTGTTTATATATATTTTTTTTTTGGTTCCATGTCATCATCCATTAAAATGTTTAATCCTCTCCATCCAAAAGTGAGTTGCGTAAAGTAAATACCCAAAATTACAAGGACAATCATCCTGTGAATGTTACTAATATTATTAATGCATACCGACAACACACACAAATAATGCGTAATAGAATGCACGCACACATTTACATGTAACCTCATATTCCTCATCATCCTCATCACAACTTTTTTTTACCGTTCTTCTCCCGTCAGAGAGTCCCTCTCTCTTGTCTACCATTTAGTCTCCCTTTTTATTATAATTTGTTTGTTGCAAAATAGGCTGATTCCAGTCTACTTAAACACGTATCGTAACAAACAACAAGGCTCCCAAAAAATAATAAATAAATAAATAAAATGTAAAAAAAAATTGAAAAGGAAAGGGGAATTGATAAATAAATATATTCACTCTTCTTTCCTCACAATCAGTCAGAGAGAGCGTTATTATTTGTATCCGCACATGAGAAACTGTCGAGGTTGGGTCTTAAATAAGAGCCAACGGAATAGACGGACAAAAGCAAGGCTTATATTTTTAACTTACTTTTTTTGCCCTCTCATTCTTCCCTTCAAAATTTTTTTTTTCCTTTTACAACCCGTCTCTCTCTCTCTCTCTCTCTCCCTCTAACAACCTCTGTAACTGTTTTCAACCTGGAAAGCAAGTTTGAAAAAAAAACTCTGTGAAAAACTGAAAATATATTACAAGCAATTGCGTATATGTCTACTACGTTTATCCACATGTTATATTTTTTTGTGAGTTACGTTCTCTGCTAACTGTGGCTGACCCTACTTTGATAATGACATATTATTATTATGTGCTTTTTTCCCAACTTGTGTCTGCGTGTATATAAGCCCGCATTAAATATTATTTGTGCTGAGTTGTTGATTCTTCTAACAGATCAAAAAAGTGTACAAACACATAAAACACACAAACACACACACACCTATCCAATCATCCATATAAAACGTACATAGTAGGTTGGTACACAATATTATGCTGTGATGCGTGTATTGAATCCATGTACATATCTGAAAACATGTGGATAGTGATCATGGTGGTTGTGGTATAAATGCCAAGTCTTGTTCTTCTCTTTCAACTTTGTTTGTTTCTGTTGCATCTCGGATGATGATGAGACCGTCTTGTATTCCCAACAAACGTGTTCATGTTACAAAACAAGAGAGAGAAGAGCCACAAAAAATGTAGTGAGTACTGAGTACTAATAATAAAAATGATGGTGGTGGACTTGGAGTGTATATATCACACAAAGACAACAAGAACCACCACCACACCACAAGCTACTCCATCCTTTTTCTACCTTGACCAGGCCAGGGATCCTCTTTGGTATTTTATGAAAGATGATCTTCAGAGAGATTCAATTCAAGCATTTGCTCTCTCTTTCTACTTTACACTCCACCGTATATCCTCTATTCCCTCATAACAAACACAAGGTGAAATATATATACAAGCAATATTATGCAACAGTATATTTTACATTTGTGGTAGAAACAGGGAATATAGTAGACTGTATTGCATGCATATTCTGTGTTTTACTTTTGAAACAAGTCGAGAGAGAGAGAGGAACAAACAATGCAATGCAAATGGAAAGGCAGTATAAAAAATTGTAGTAAATAAAAAATAAAACTTTTTATTTTTTTGTATTTTTAATCCTCTTCAGTTTTCATTCTCTCTGTTGGACTCGACTCTATTTCTTCTGGACGGACGGATAATATTAACTCTATATCACCACTCTCCACACTATTTTATTCAGTTAGGTATGTATTTATATGTATGTATGTGCATACAGATATACACAACAAGCAGGAGTAAAAGCGAGTAAGTAGACTGGAGTGACTGTAACACATTCAAATTTCAAGAACAAAAGACTATTTTTTTTCTCTTCTCCATCCATCCATCCTTCTCAATTTTTCCCATTAAAAAAGTGTGTCGTTGAATGATAATGCTGCTGATGATCATGATGACTATGGCGATTCTGAATAAATAAAGCGTTGTTAATGTGCATTGTTGGGAGTTGAGAGTGATATATTTATTTGTATACAGATCATCACAAAGTGTACAGAGTACAGAGATAGAGGACCGCTGGCGTCACAATCACAACGCGCACCATTTATATTACGCTACCTTAATACTTTACCACGTCGCTACCCCTTTTCCTAAAAAACACTCTCTACTTTTATCAGCCATTTGAAAAAGAAGAAACCTTGAAAATTACAAAATCCCTGATGATGCTCATCATCATCATCATCATCATCATCACGACACAAAAAGCTTTACAATTTTTTTTTATTTTACAACTCAAAAAGTTTGATACAACTGTACATTTTTTTTCACAGCATCCTTTTCTCAAAGTAAACTTGATAATAAACTCATAGCGCGTAAGCTTTTGCTTTTCTTAGCTTTTGTATCAATTTCATGTATTCATATAAACATATATATTCCCTCTCAGCTTTTGATCTTTTTAGTTGGGTGAATATAGGTGGGTAGGTAGGTATGAATAAAGTATGACGTTTTTTTACATCTCTCCTCCTTCATCCCCCCTCCTCTTTTTTTATCCTTTACCACCACCACCACTCTACATGAATCTTAATGCACGTGTCTAATATAATATTTATAATCATTGCGGTATTCACACAGAAACACACACAAAAAAAGGAACAAGAAGCTTTCTCACATCTTGCCTTTTTTATTATTTTTTTTGCACGCAGCAACAGAAAAGTTAGGTGTTTTTACTTTTTTGTGTGACGATGATGATAACCACCACCGTCACCTCCTCCCTTACCACCTCTCTCAGTAGACCTTGTAAAAGAAAGGGAACTAAGACTTTTTGCATTCAAAATTTACACTTGTTCTTCTTCAAAACTCGGTAACCAAAACAGAAAAAAACCCAGTTTGTTTGGGAAAATGAGGTGGCGAAGCAGTCCCAAACTAGCAACCTGGCACGCCATGTTGTTTCCCTTCATTGTTTATATTTCAAATATGCACACATGTGTGTAATACTAACAAGGAGAAAATAATATTAAATAGCATTACTTTTTTTGTGGTAACAAAAATAAAAAAAATTCTACAACTTTGCAAGTCATTCGCTTGCCTCCTGTCATGTCGTCGGTAGGATTAACCAAAACGCCATTTCAATTCAAATTTTTTTCTCTCCTTCCTTTCATCTAATCATGGCAATAATAATAATCCGTATTATAAAACTACCATACATTTTAATGCAAAGTTCACAGCTCACAGTTGACACGTGGGGGCTGCTGCTGCTGCTGCGTGTTTGTCGTTGCTAGTTTTCCATCATAATTTTTTTTCACAAGACAAGGTAAAAAAATAAAGCAGTGTGGGAAAGGGATTTTTTTCTTTAAAAAATAGTTAATTTTCGTCAAATTAAGAGAAATAGTGTGGAAGCTGGAATTTTGTAGAAGATATTGTTAATCTTCATCCGGCAGTAGCTTTACGCTTTTTCATTGAGTCGTCGAGTCAAAAGCAAGGAGCGTAAAGTGTTTAGACATGAAAGCCGACTGAAAAAATTAGGTGTCGTCGTCGTAGCAAAAATCAAACGTCATAATAATGAGGAGTTGCACTAGCGGCATCCTGAAGGAATGCCAGTGTGACATAATAATAACTTGATATTTTATGGAAACATCTTAATTCCTTTGCAAAAGAGAAGCTTCCAAAAATAAATGATTTCACAATTTCCCAGACACGGTGCCTTCAAAAAACAATTTTATTTTCGTGTGACATGCAAAATAGATTTTTTTTTGCTTCGGATTTTTTTTTCACAGTCTTTCCAAGAAAAAGCGTGTGTGTGTAAGGAAACGGAGACTTTTTTGTGCGCCATATGGGTACACCTGTACTATTGCCACTGCCACTACTACTCCCACCCTTTCCATTTTGACAGGTTAAGTTTTACTTTTTGCTTTGCTGCTGGTGCAGCTATGTAACATCATAAATCTTTCGTGTGGTACCATGTTACCAAACGCTGACGCCACTTCCTTCTTCTGAAGGTGAAATATAAGCACACACAGAGGATGTGGGCATTACCATTACTACCAGCGTATTGCTTACCATGTCATGTCAGATCAGCGCCATGCAACATTTTTAGAAGGAAAGGAGCAGCAGCGGTAGTAATAATAACAGAGTTGTCGTCGTGGAAACAACAAAATAAAATAAAAAATGGTAACGTGATTCCAAGCCGTCGTCAGAGTCATGATCCATCTTTTTATTTGGGGGGGATATAAATTTTGTAAGGCAGCAGAAGTCACTACTACTAACAAGGTAAATATATGTACTATAAGCCCATGCGACAACAAAGACGGAGCAAAGTTGAATGAAAGAGTAATCTCTTTTGCGTTCCAGATGACCCAAATGACACGAACCCAACAGTTTGTAACCTAACCAGCTTTTTATAAGCGAACCAGCTCGGCAGCAAATACTGTATTAATTCCCTTTGCTTTTAAACCCTGTCTGCTTTTATTTTAATACAATCGCAGAAATTCCATGCATGGATTTGTTTAATCCCTTTCTTCCTTTTTAGCTTGACAGCAAGAAAAGAAAAGTCAATATGAATATATCGACACGTAAGTAAATATGTTCAATAAACAAACAAAAAAACAACGCTTGAATTTATCTTTGCCAAACTTCCAAAAAAAATATTGTTCGTAGCAATGAAGGCAGATGAGAAATGAAGTTAATTCCTAGAAAAGCCTGATTTATGCGATTTTTGCAAATAAATAATCTTATTTTCTTTTTTTGTTTGTATCACAGCATTTATCACATGGGGGCTTGATGGGGGTAAAAATGAATTATAGGGAAATAATAGGTTCTTTTATTCAGAAAAAAATCAAGTTTGTCAGTTTGCTAAAAGAAATATAAGGAGGATGTCAGCAATAAAAAAGGTGTTATCATACAAATATACTTCTTGGAATTATGCATGATAAGTGATAAATGATAATCATCAAGGTAAATGATGTAATAAATATACTTTGACCCTTTTCATATTCCCAATTGTTGTCTGTAAACAACAATTATTAGCATTGTTTTTTTTCTATTTGCTGCGCATATGCAAAAGAAATAGGATTGCCAATTGTCAAATTGTTGGCGTTAATTAAAGCTAATTTCCAATTATAATATATATTGTGCACGCGCTATAATAACAAGTTTGCATAATATATACTTATGGGTCAAGTGTAAAGAGTCACAACGTGTCGTTCCTTTTTTTTCATTTCGCCAATGTTTACAGATCATCACACACTTTGTTTCTTCTTCCTTTCCATCTACAACATATTTCTTTTATTGATCTCCTGCCAAATAAAAAAATAAATTTGAAAGAATAAAAAAAATGTTCTTTTATTTTGCCATGTTTCAAAGTAAATTGAGAATGATACATGCAAATGCTATTATTGTTACATTGATTTACGGTTCATTCTTGATGCTGATTGTGGTGGATTCTTATGTACCATTAAATTTGTGTGCTTACTCGGCCCATAAAAATATAAATATATATCCCCAACAACAATAACAATGCCACTACAAACGCTTGCCTGTCTAAAATTTGTGATTGTGTGAGAGACAGACAGACTCTTTTTAAGCTTTTTAATGTGATGCTGATTTATTCATAGTCAAACAGTAATGCAAACATATCATCCACAAAACATTTATTATTATTTTTCCCTTGGAAATGAAGAGTTCGTGCGCTAACCATCGGCAAAGTTGACATTCGATATTATTGCATATCACAATGAAAAACAAGCAGCCAACAACTTTTGCCGTTCTCCTCTCTCTCCAAATCTTCAAGACAGCCAATTTATACAAACTACCAATTTTGTCTACTTGGTTCCCTAGTATTTTGCATGGAATTTAAAAAAAAAATTAGTATAAAATGGTATAATTAAATGTAATATTGAATATAGTTCTAAAAATAAAAATATTCTGGAAAGTAACTACAAACCCTGTTTTCGCAAGTATGCCAGTTTGAATTTATAAAATTGGGATCCTGACGTGGACAGGAGACAAAAATCGGGGATTTTCACGCAGATAAATAGACAGACACATGAAATGAAAGTACAATCCAATTTTTGTGGTCTCCAAGCTGAAGGACATTATATTCATGTATGGCATGACCACCACATCAATTAATTACCAAGTTGCAAGTACACGCAAATATATTATGGATACATTTCAATTTTTCCAAATTTCAAGGAAGCGTGTAAAAAAATATGAAGCCTCCAGCCAGACAATAGCTTAATATATTTTTTTCCCAAATTCTGGTAATAACCAAAGATTGCTTTTAAAATCATCAGAGTTTGAATAACAAGCGTGTGTGGTTGGGTTTCCTTATGATTCTTGTATATTATCAATCACATTAGTCGTAAATTCTTTTTCCAAATAGAATAGGTATATTGCCATGTGTCTAAAATAAAATGTATCTCTTCTTCTCTGTGGGTAAAGGACAGGTGGAATGGTGTATAAAGCAATTTTCATGCCGAATATGGCAACTCGTCATGTCTTCACTCAAGACTTGTTCCTTCTTCAGCTCACTTGGCATTTGCGCTCCTGCTCGGGCTGCTTTATAATTAAAAAATAAACCTATTTCTTCCTCCCTCTTTGTCATCTTTTTTAAATAACACTTTGTCTCATTCTGCAAATATTTATTTATTACGGTCTATACAAAGTATCCGATCTATATTATAAAAGATATGTCAGTCTGTCTCGTCCGTCCAACTTTAAATGCAGATTGGATTAGTTACGTTCCAGTTCAACAACAAAAATTGAACAGCACATGACGTGAACATTAAAACATTTTTTTGTGAAACTTCTTTACAGCGTTAAATAAATATTCATTTTTAATCATAAAACGTTTACTTAATAAAAAATATGGACATTTAATGAATGGGAACCGGTACATCAATCAAACCATCAAACCATCCTCCTGATTTTTACTGTCATCATCATCACTCCCTATTTATTTTAATAAGGAAATGTTCACATGTTACGTTATATATCCGATTGGATTGGCTGGGCCATTTAAAACTTTGAACAAAAAATGTATTTCTTACATCCAAATATGCCACAATATAAATTAGTAATAACCAAGTTTGTTTTTTGTCACTTGTTTCAAATAAAAAAGGGATTTTGGTAACGTAATAAGTGAACGCTTCCAAAATAAATGTGGTTTTTGATTGCTGTGTAGTTTTTATGAAGATTAGCATGTTTATTTAATACATTGCGTTGAGTTAGTTGCACACATGTGTATTTTTTTTCCTTTAAGCTTCTTTTTGCTTGTTTGTTTACTTGTTGCATTTAAATTTTTTTAGTAGATAAGACGTTTTTATAGCATTCATATTTTTTAGGATTGGAAATTGAAAGCCTCCGTTCCGTGTGTAGTTATGTAGGTATGTATGCAAATATACCTATATACGACTTTTGGACTCCCCAGGTGGTCCAACCAAGCAACCTTGTCAATTTTTTTTCTTCTCCCCTTAATTTTATTATTACTACCTATTTACTGATAAAATTGGCTAAAATTCAAGACTTTTTTTTATATATTTTTTCATCTTAAAAGCATATCATCATCTATTTTTTCCGTAATAAAAATACTACGGTTGTTGGCAATTGCAAACCCATGGCACTGTATACTCTACTCTCCCCAAAATTTCAGGTTTTTTAATGGGGAAAAAATGCAGCGATAACACTTTTTTTTATGTGAGCTTCTGTAAAATAAAGTAAAACTAAAGTGCTTGCTTAATTTGAGCAGAAATCAATTTTGGCGTTTTATGCCAACTTTTGAATAAATGAATAATAACTTGTGTAAAAGGTGACACATAATTTAAATAGCATACTACGGACTCTTCCAAAACTTTTCTTGCTGCTCATTCAATACTTTTTTTCACTTGAAGGTTCTTAAACATCTTCAGACATTTTTACATCGGCATAAAAAAATACATGCATAGGTACTTAGACAGGTATATGTATCAAAAGTGCAATGTAGATTTATTGCGAAACTTTACACAAATCAATAATGCAACTTGATAGTTATTCATTTGTCAAAAAAAAAATTCTAACACACTTTCATTTTTTTATCTTACGGCATTACTTTTAGCGGAGCATTTTTGAGCCGGCATAAATTTTGTTAAACGTCCAGGGGAAAGATACTAGCAAAATGAATAAAAAATACTTGCCTTCTTTTTGGCCATAGTATATTTTACCCTTAACTTTACTCTTGATATTCCTTTTCTGTTGTTGCTGTTGTTGTAGTAAAAAAAACTCGGCTTAATGCATTTGTGACTATTATTCTGAATTATTTATGGTGAGTAATAATTGATAGCAAGTTTTCTTTTTCTTGAGCCTTTTAGTCCCTCATAGAAAATAAAACAAACTAACAAGTTTGAACAATAGAAATTCTATTAGATATCGATAATATGTTTAGCTATATGTATTTGGTCTACAGTTTTTTATTCTTCTTCTTCCAAACATAAAAAAGTATGAGTGTTATCGGTGGTAGTAAGTAAGGTGGATTGGATAAAAAGCTTGTCTTTTTATATTCTTCTTCTTTCAGTTTATTTATGGCAGTCTGGAGGACTCATGCATAAAAGACTGGACTCTCTCTCTCTCTCTCTCGAGGAAAAAATGGAATGTGTGTTGTGTTCTAACTTTTCTTTTATGTAATTTCGATTGTTTAGCAGCTATACACACACACTTACTTGCTAGTACTTTCATCATCATCATCATCATCAACATCATTCTTCCCTCAAGCTATAAAAAAAAGTTGGCTATTGTGGTTATATGGCAGAGTGGAATGGAATATTAGTATTATTATTATTACAACAGCCTTGTAGAAAGCTTGAGAGTCGGTGGTGGCGGTGGTGATGGTGACTGGCTACCTTATCTCTAAATGATTTACGGCGGAAAAAAGTGATTTTTGAGTGGTTATTCAATCCGATTTATCTTTAAGGAATAAATAACAAGGGTGTAGGGTAATGATGCTAGAGAATCTCTGAAATTTGAGACATGAAAATTATACCGATTAGTAGCAACACATTCAAGGAAAGGGGCCAAGCATAGACAAAAAAACAACTTGTTTTTATGAATTTCAAGACGGAAAGTTTTAAAAAGCCAGTAGCAAAAACTTTAGCAGCATTTAATTTGAAGGTGCTAGGAATCGAACTCGTGGCTTTGCAATCCTCCCGACACTCCTTCCCTGTTTTTCCCTGTTTCCATAACAACACCACACATATTTCACATTTTTTTGTGAATTTTAAGTTAAATTGACAAATCCATAAAAAAAGACAAAATTATTTTTTTCGGGGACTTTGTCATCGTCGTAATTTAAAAAAAAATATTGTCGTTATATATCGACACACTTGGCATATCACAAATTCCTTTGAAAAATCAATGAAACAAGATGTGACTTTTTTTTAATTTTTGCTTTTTTAACTGATTTGATTATATGATGATGATGACGGAAGTTCCAAATGGGCATGTTTAGTAGCATGTCAAGGCTATATATGTACATATATTTTTCTTCTTCATTTATTCCTCATAAATATTTTCAACCTTAACGAAATCAGTCACTTTTTCTTGATTTTAGTGGGCCACTATGATTATTATTATTACTATTACTATCCTCGCCCATATACCTACTCAAATAAATGTAGCTATGACATGAATGGTTTAGCAAAAAAGGAAAAGTTTGTTTTTTAATGGCCAACAAAATACTATGTTGCTGTTATTTTTTCTAAATTTTGTCCCCGATGCCATGTAAATGTGCGAGGAGCACAAAAACGACACGTCAAGAAAACCATGAGAAAAAACAAACTGGACTCTACTCAATTTCTTTAAGCTTTAATCGCCATTACCATTTTATCCAATGCAAAGAAAAAAAAACCATGTTCCATTCCAGGTCGGTTACAATATTTTTTTTACAATGGTCGTCGGTCGGTCGACGACATTCCTTCATGAAATTCAAACACAAATGCCATAGTAATCATCATCATCATCACCACTAACTTCTCAACAAACTTCTTCATGTTTTTTAACGTGAACACTACTACTGCTACACACACAAAAAGCAAGAAAGTATTCTATGAATAAAAAAACTTTTTTTTTGTCTTTTGTTTGCTTAGCCATTTATGTATATTTTTTCTTTTGTGTGAGTTAAAAATTAGCCTTGTTTGCCTTGACAATCATCAATTTCCAACACTTTAAGAAAAGAAGAAGATCCACAATAATAATCCATGTTTATCCATCCGTCTATAAGTAGCCCAGTCAAATACATTATTACCTCTATTCATTTAAATTGGGAAGCTTATAAAAAAATTACAATAATAATAATAAATGCAATTACGGTTAAAAAAAATAAAAATTATCCACTCTTTTTTAGAGCTTTTGATCCAGTGATCACGATCTTGTCTGACAACCAAGGTAAGTCAAGTCAACAGAGCACATTATTGAGCTTCACCTTTTCCTCTATAATTTCCATAGATACATGCCACTCACTCAACCTATTTGTAAAAAAATACAAGTTATACAAATGCTACGTTACATGGAAGGAGCGTCAAAACGTTTACTAATTGAAAATTTGGCCTCACATGTCACTTTGCCCCGTATTGAGTTGCTTCCTGTATCAAGGTTTTATTGGACGGGAGGAAGGACTGACAGACTGAAGTATACCACTTATAATATATATCAGAGAGAAAAGTTTGACTCGCGTTACTATCGTAACTGGATTACACTCTGGAAGACTGATGTTACGATGATGATGCTCGTCAAAGTCGTAAATACTTTACTTTTTTCAATACGCACGCACTTTCCAACCAACTATTAAAAATGTATTTAAAAACCCCCAGCAGATGTAGGCCGTCGCTACTATAAAACAAGCGTACTATTTCCATTTCGTTCAGGTAGAAATACAGGAATTACACGTGGGAGAGTGAGGAAAAAGAGCATCACTATCTCTCCCATGCACATTTCTTTCTCAAAGGCTACATGAAAGGGTATGCGTGTGTGTGCACTGGTCAAGCATTATATTTTCTTGAAACTACTCGTCTTTGAAACTCGAATTCTTTTAAGGGATAAAAAAAGCTGAAGACAGAGAATAGAATTTTTTTTGAATGGGTTTGTTAATACGCTTGTGATGCTAATTCTCATGCCTCATCCTCATCATCACACATAAAAATAGATAAATGTTCCCCGAGTCTGCTATCACGTTTTTTTTTCAAAGCCTTTCCAATTCAATTCAAAACGTTTTCTCTCTACTTGAATGCATTCTTTCTCTCTCTCTCTAATGCTTCATCATTTAAAATTTAAAATATATATTTTTTTATTATCCAAATGAATGTTTTTAAGATGTAAAAAGTTTAAGTTTTGATCGCCTACAATTCAAAACTCCTGATCCGTGACTACACAGCTATTTGTAGGACATGAGAGCTATTTACAACTACAACAACCCATTTTTTTTTTTGCTTCTCCACATCTCACCTTGTCGCAATCATCTTTGTTTGTTATTCTGTTTTGGTTGGTGGTGGTGGTGGTGGGTGAAAGCGCATTCAATTATGTCATGCTTGCGTGCATCCACGCATAATATTATGCAATGCATGTGCCCACTACATACTATTCCCTCATTTTCATTGCTCATCATCACGTAAAGCGTAAGTAAAACACATGGACATACTGACATACCAAAAACCAAACTTGGAAAGAAATTAGTGCAACAGAGCAGCAGACCAGACTAACAATAAGTCTGAATGGAAAAATATAGAAAATGAAGTTGCTGCATTTTATGCATAAATATATTTTTTTTTAAATAAATGTTTTTTTGTTTAGGTATTTAACAGCGAGGCCAGGTCAAAAAAGAAGAAGAAAATCTCGGCCAACAAGATACATACCGAACGTCATTATATTTTTTGTAAGGAATTTCTGAATAAACCATTATTTTGTCATTTATCAAGGCAGAGAGAGAGAGATACCATTCCATTTCCATTTGCTTTACTCCTGCTTTGTTTCTTGTTTCAAATATGGCTAAGTTTGAAATTGGAAGCTTTGAGAGCATCAGCTTTTTTTTGAGCAAGGGCAAAAGATACACAAAAACATTTATCTATTTTTTAAAGAACATGACACACACAAGACATAAACGAGTCTAAATCTCAGGTCGGGTGTGTGTGTGTGTGTGTCTGTTTGAAAGTAAATATGAGTTCTCTTGTAACCCAGTTGACCAAACACACACACAACACACACCAAAGGAACATTAGAGGAGTGCAGTACAAGGAAATTATTTATGGCTGCGTGTGTTGTCATACGTTTTTTTCTACGTACGGGTAAGGGAAGATTTATCTTAAAGAATTAGGGATGCCTATCTGTCATCTCCAAGGAATTACGTTACATTATTCTCCCTCTCTCACAAACACACAACCAAGTAGACATACAAAATACCAATGTACACATTTTTTCCTCATTCTTCTTCTCACATCTTCTCTCACCCCACTGCTCATTCCTTCACACAATTTTTTTTCCAGAGACAGAACCAATTACAAGACTTTGTACATGAACATGTAATGGCAACAGAATAACAATTAGAATTAGAACCTCTGAACTGGAATATTATGTTTTTTAGCCACTAAAGCACCTCTAATAACAGTCTAGCGACTCGCTAGTCAGGCAGGTCCAAAAAAAATGTTTTTTTTGCACAATAACAAATAAAAATAAAATCTTGAATTATACCAACCCTTTTTTACACAACCTTATTCAATATGATTTCCTGTAAAAAAAACTACAAGTAAACAAAACAGTTCATCAGAGACACATGTAATCGTGGACAGTGTCCACTGGACACCGTTATAATTATGCAAGAGGATTACTAAATTATCCTTCATTATCTCATAATTACCGTGTGAGTTTGTTTGAGCCTAGTTTCTGAGATATGGATTGATTGGTTGAGGACAGAATTGAAAAGGTCGTAACCGTTTGACGTAATGGACAAAGTGGAAAGACGTAAGTCCGGAAGAGCTGAACCTGGTACAGAGCAGATAAGAGAAAACCAATAAGTAGCACTTTGTGAAACAAAATAATAAAAAAGCGAGGGATGGAGAGGTAGAGAAGTAGTGATTGTGTTTGGTTTTAAGAAATAAGTAGAGAGGGACACGCCTTTTTCCTCTTAAATGTAAACTTAGAAGAAAGTCATAAAAATCGTCCATTTTTAAGAGAAAGGGAGAGAGAAGTCATGAATACATAAATAAATGAAGCATCACCTGAGCTGAGTGGAGTTACAAGGAAACTTGCATGTAACTTAATAGCAGCAGGAGCAGCAGTCGAAGAAAAAAAAGAGATGGAGATTTGTATCGATTCCGCCCATCAACTCATTTTATGCAAACAACTAAAGTCGTTGTTATATATATTTTTTTTCTTCTGCTAAATTACTTCCAAGAGAGTCCTTAATGAATTTAATGATCCCACCAACATAACATCCATCCATATACAATACCTATATACATTATTACACATGCAACATAACAGCAAAATCTGATGATGAAGGAAATATAAACCAGCATAAATGTTCAGTAAAGCGTGGATATTATGTCTATAGTCAAATGCAATACGGCCATCATTATCAACATGATCGTCTTGACATGGTTATGGCTAAACTTTACATGCATACCAAAAAAAAAGAACGACAAACACCACCACCACCATTTTTTTTACAAAGGAACGCGTGTGCTACTGCTGCTGCTGCTATTTTGCTTTTTTTTGTACTACAATAGTAATGACAGTTTCCTCTTCCTGTTACTACTGCTTACATAACACCACACGACAAAGCACACCAACCACTACTGCTCTATACTTTACACTGCTTGTTTCTTGGAAGAAATGTGACCTTTCTAAAAGTTACCCGAAAAAATATAAAGTAAACTTTTCGTTGGAATTTTTCTTGGAATGCATTAACAAAACTTTATTTTTTTGGAGAAGAAGTGGATTAAAATGAACAAGAGGTCTGTTCAACATGTCAGAGTTTCCAGTTTCCGTATTGCTGATCCTGAATGAAAAATTCCTCAAGTGATGTGTGTGCATGTCCAGAAAAGCGGAAATGGCACAAAAAAACATGGCAATTCTCGTCCTTCTCTGGGGTCTAGTAATGTGTCAAGTGACATTTTCATTTTCCATGTCGCCCTACTTTTTTTTACTTTTGCAAATAACAGACCCTGGCATTTTTGTCCTAAAAAAATATTTCACTCTTTTTCAACGCAATCTCCAAACTAATCAAATCAGACATTTTTAAGATAATCTGTTTATCCATTTGCCATTATGTTTGACTGTTCAAAGGGAACATTTCATTATTCCCATTTTGTTGACCCGCAAAAAATACCTTTTTTCTTATTATTTTTTTCTAAGCAAGCAAACCTTTTTTGTTGGTTATCTTGTCTTGAAATCTTTACTACTGAGATGCCTGCCTTCAAGTCGCCTTGTTCACAGGCTTGCTTGTAGTACTCTCCTGACGTGCTCCTGATGAGATGTGATCTTTTGCTGATGACGAGCATGATGATGGTGCGCGACGAGACGAAAAAAAATGGATGGAAACCAAGAGCGCACACACATTTTACAAATCTTTTATCAGCCAGCAGCAGTGAATGAAATGAACAAAAATTTCACAGCAAGATCCTTTTTTATGTCTTTCAGCTTTTCATTTTATTTTATTTTTTTGTTTCAACAAGATATAACCTGTGTGCATTCTACTTGTGTCCACTAAACCGTAACATTTATGTATTATTACCCATGTATTTTGGTTCTTCTTCTGTCTTTTCTAAAGGAATTCATTGTTGTGTGTGTAGAAGAGGTGGTAAAAACCACTTTGTGAAATTATAAAGGACAAGGACTACCCATGAAGTTATCAAGTTCACGAGTTTCTTTTTTTTCTTTTTACACTGTTTATCAGCATATCTCTCTGTTGGGCCTCATCATTTTCCCCGTCCTATCCCATCACATATCAACATGCTCATCAACATTTCTAAATGGGTTCTTCTCCTTTTCTTTTCTTTTTACGCAAAAGCCTTCTTTCTTGTTTCCTTTTTTCATTTATTATTATTATTATATTTTAAAGGCCGTTGTTGTTAAAAGGAGGGAATTACAAGAAGGATGATGATGGGATGATGATGAGGATGAGTTGTGGTTATAAATTATTTTACATGCTTGTTACAGCCAACTTAAGTACCCTGCTTAATTTTTATTACTTTTCACAAAGTAAACATGCAGAGAGAGAGAGAGAGAGAGAGAGGGACGTGTCTGGCTTCAGCAGAGTAGGTAGTATAGCAAGCTCTCATTCATTTTTGTGGAAAGTCACATGCCATAATAATATAATAATAATAAGCTATCATGCAAAAAAATATAATAATAAAATAGTCATATTTTTTTTCTCCGGCACACAGTCCAACGAACAAAATGACTATATTCACAAAAGTTGAAATAGAATGACAAGCAGAGTTGGAATGCTGGTGGTGGTGGTAGTGGTTTATGACTTTATGTCTTGTTCTATTCCAGAGCGAGTGGCAAACAATAACAAAAGCCCTGCTCTACTCCTCCACACGCATGGACAGGTGCATAAATGTCATAATATTCAGGTAAATGCACCATTATTATTGCACAAGCACTCATGGTGATGATGATGATGTACAAGAGTGAAGGAATTCACCATCATCACCACACCACCACCAGGTGTGCATTCATAATAGCGACCTACCTTGTGTATACATATTATATATTTGTGCGTGTGTCTTTCTTGTTCTCTTTCCCACTTTACAATGACAAGTAAAGAAGAAGTAAAAAATATACGACAAAAGTTTGAAAAGCACAACCTAAAAAAAATTCCTGTGATCTGTGATGATAATGATGTCGTTTCTATGCCGCGTAATAGCGTGTAGTTATTTTTTGACAAGTGTACTGACAAAGTCATTACAGCGTGCATGCATGCAGCATCTCTCTTGCTTGTATTTATATAAACGCAGCAGAGAAGATGAGATCATCATCCCATATGCCACAGTGCCACATGTCTGCTGGATTGTGAATGCAGGGCTAAATAGAAAAGAGAAGAAGAAGAAAAATAACAACTTTATCCTGATCATCATCTATGTCCTATCTATCTGCTGGATAAACCACCACCGCCCACCATAATAATATTTCTACGCAGATGAACCATTGTTTGGGCCACAGTGTGAGCTCTGCCGTTTTTTTATCTTCCCAAACATCACATCATACAATTGTACAAATCTTGTGCACACAAAACAGCTATACACACTTATCCACTTTTTTTTAAACTCTCCATCCATTCTTTTCAGATTTCAAAACACTTGTTACTTGATTCCATAATATTCCACTTTTTGCTCGTATGAAACTTGAATGAACTTTAAAAAAAATCTTATTCTTATTGCCATTTAAGAGTTTTCTTAAGAGGAACGTTTATTGCAAAAAAAATTAAAATCGATACAAAGTACACTGGCACACGGCATCCAAGAAAAAAAACAATAAAGCGATATAACATATAGAAATTTTAGTAGAACATGATATTATACAATCGACCTCATTTTTCAACATGAATGTATATTTTTTAGTTTGATCCTACAATTTATAAAACACACTACTACTTTACTATGTGCTTGTACTATGGCTTTGCATGCTTAGTGCACGCGCTCTCCCGCATGCATGCCGAAAAAAAATGTACATACTTGAGTCGGAGTCAGGTATGTAAACATTTCATATCGGAACTGCCATCAAACATCATATAGTTTTGCAGAAGAAGGGGCATAACAGCAGGAGAGAGTGGTAGCTTCGTAGTTCGTATGCTCTCTTCTTGAGTAGTACAACTACTTGACTTGCTCCTACTCCTTGTCCTCGTCCAATAATGAATTAAAGTTTGTTGTACTATAATAATAATAATATGCTATTGTCAACAAAGACGTTAAAGCTACTACGACGAGTAAGAGGAACATCACATATAATATTTCATAGGTACAAATGTATATACGACTTACGACATAAGTTTGTTTGCACGTGTGTCAAAATAAAAATATACGGAGGATCGGATGAATAGATGGATGGATGGAAGGAGAGACACTTTTCCCAGTATTTTGCACAAGCACATGAAAAGGTAGACAGTTAAATTGAAGGATTGCGATAGTGCGCTATGTACACACACCCATGCACATAATAATTATTCAATTTCTCCAACAGCAGCTGAAGCAACTTTTTCTTGTATTTTATTTTTTAGCTTGCGAATCAAAGACAAAAAAATACATAGCTAATTGAAATGATAAAAAAATTTGGTTGTGTTGGGAATTAGACTTGACAGTAGTAAATGAAAACATGTAAACAGATTAAATGATTTTTTTTGCAAGAGTAAAACAAGCAGCTTGTCACTTTTTCTTTTCAAGTTCACATCGTCAGAAATAAGCGTCTCCTCCCCCGCTACTATACTCCTCTGGTTCCCCTCAACATTTACCATTTATTTTTTTGATGCATTAATAGAGCTCATCTTGGTAGTTATTTGGAAGGATTGACATTTTACACAACATGACGTTTCTCAGTTGCTCAACATAAACACAAGCTTTACAATTTTTCCTCCCCACTCTCTGCTCTTATCTTTATAGTACTCCACAGTAAATGGAAAGACAAACATGCAGACTGTGAAAAGCTGAGTAAAGTTGGTTATGTAATGTGATGTGCGTGCATTATGCATCTATTTAGTCAACTTACTTATCACCACCATTTCACATCGTCGTCATCATCAGCATGATCATCAGCTTATTTAAGTAAGCGTCAACTGTCACAGTAATAAAACTAATGAAAAGCAATGTGAGCCTTCCGGTGGATGGCTGAATGGTGAATGGCTCTCCCCCTGTCTCTCTTTCTGCTCTGCTGGTGTAAAGAGTAAACTTGAATGAATGGATAATAATAATATGTGCGTGGATAGAAATGGAATGCTGTTCGCAATGCGAACTTCTCATTATTATGCATATTATAATATGCTTACTTTGTATTGGAATTCTCACTCTCAAAAAAAACATTCTAAACCGGAGTGGATTATTATTGTGAGTATGGTGTATAGTGTGTAGGTATAATGTTTAAAATTAGTCGACCATAGCACTAGCCAGGATACATTTTCTCTTGAAATAACAAGACAGACAGACAAGAGAGAATTGTTGTGCTGGCGTTGCTGGTTCCAGGTTTTTCACTGACAGCAGCATCAACTCTCTTCTGGATGAGGATGAGTTTGAGGAGGATGACATAAAAAGGGAATGAAAAAGCCATATAAGTGCATGTCAAAATTCAATAAACGAAATTAGATCCTCACACACAACACACAGAGCAGAGTAGAATAGTTGACGCTTCTCCCTCTCTCTCTCAACCTGTCATTTCAACATGTCAACCCGTTCCTTCCCTATGTCCTCTCACTTGAGTTTCTCTCTGTTTTTTTTGTTTGGATGTATGCATGAAATGTACCGTTTTTTTGTTGTCGTCGGCCCTTTATACATCCTTTCTGGGGAAAACAGAGAGAAGCCCAGGCAGGCAGGCGGACGACAGCAGAGAGAAGAAGAAGACAAGACAAGATAACATGAAACTGAAAACTTAAGTGAGAGATGATGAGCAACAACACACAACAGTAAAGTAATAGTGTATGGGAAACAGGTCTTCTTCTTCTTCTTCTGCTTGTTCCTCTTCCCCCAACAACATCACCAGCACAAGACACAATTTTCATAAAATACAAGAGAATACAAGAGAAGTGAGTGGATGCATGATTTGATTTTTTTCTTAAACATTTTGGCGGTGGCTATCATGCAGAAAAAGGAAGAAGATTGTGATTTGATTTGATTATTATTACTCGCTTAAACTTGACTTGACTTGATTAGAATTTCCATTTAAAACACAACAGAATAACCAAATAATCCAACGTCGCATTATTCTAAAGAGAAAAGAAAAATAATCAACTTGCCGTCAGCCGCCGCTATCCTATCAAATTCTCTGCTAGATCTTCCTCTAGTATTCTATCCCTCTCGCCTTATCTTTTTCCAGCAGCAGCAGCAGAAGCAATATTATGCATGTATGTAGTTTACGCCCACAACATTCATAATAAAATAGTAACAATGAAATTGTAACTAACACCCCCACTACTACCGCCATAACGACAACAGCAGAAGCAGCAGCAGCAGCAGCATTGATTATCATATTGATATGCAAAAGATAAGACGGCAAACATGGTAGCAGAAGAACATTATGTGCAGCTACTATGGTGAGCATGTCGCAATTACAGGAGAAAAAAACTGTATAATGTCTTTGCGTTGTTTAGCATCATTACTACACTATATTATAAATAAGTAGCTGGAGGAAGAGAGGAGGAGGGGAGGAAGAGAGGAGGAGGGGAGGGAGGGAGGAAGAAGCAAGACATTTTCCGACACAAGTCCAAACAAAGCGTAAAGTGATTGTCAAGTGAAAAAGGACAGGGACAAAGCAAATTTCTTTGTAAGCTGAGCTGAGAATATAGAATGATAGGCTGAATATTAAAAAAAAACACGGTGACAATAACAAATACCCTCATTCTTTTGCATATCATTAGCTTTGCGGTGGCGGAGGTGCTATCACTATTTTTGTGTGTACCACGTCTAAAAGTTGAATTTTTCATGTTCACAATTTATGCAGTTAATCAATTTACATATATATTAACAAATAATACTTTGAAGAGTACACAACAACAACAACAACAACAACAACAACATCAGCTCATACTAGTAAACCACCCTCAAAGCAATGAAAGTATTTGTATTTTATTTGATAGGCAACGACGCAAGGAACTGGCGAGAGACAAACACGAGTGGTGATAGTTTTAGTGAAATAAACTACATCTCAATTCCTGAATATTTTATACTCCCTCAATTTTATCGCTTGTTTTTACTACACTTCTTCCTCCTCCTCCATTTATTCCAAATTCACTTGCCATTTTCAATTTAAAAAAAGTTTGCAATTTCAATACATACCAAAAAAATAAGAGTGGCACACACGTGGAATAGCATCATAACTTATAACATCAATATTTAAAAAACGCTGAGATGTGTACAGAGGAAGAGGAAGGTAAACTTCAGAAGAAAAAAAATCCACGTTTCATTTTTACGTTGCGTTGTCATGTCTTTTCATTTATCAGACATCTGTCGATACACACAACAACATAGCTACATTTACATGCATACATTATACTTCACACTTTGCGCACTATTACCCAAACTGTTATGATTACAACTAGGGAGACTCTCTACAAAGTTGAGTTGAAAGTGAAACTGGAGTGAAGGTGTGTGTCTCGTGTCTTGTTATGTGATTGTTCCAAAAGAGTTTTGTGAGGGATAAATGTTGTCGAAGTGATCAAGGAAATTGATTTGACTTCCACTTTCTTCTTCCTACTCAACTCATCCAGTCTAGTTTCATCAAGGATTTAACTATTATTATTGTTATTCTTCCTTGTCTCCATGCCAAATACCCCAATAGCACCAACAACAACATCCCATTTTCTTACCACTTTTTCCCTTTAGTTTTTGTATGGCACCAGCATCTCCTCTTCTTTTGCTTATGATCATTTTATACTGGAGCCAAGTCAAACAAGATGATTAGATGATGATGATGATGACGATGATTGTTGTCATCTTCCTCTTGTAAAGCAGTCATCAGCATCACATCACATCCCACTGACAAAAATCCTCTAAAACAGGTGCTAATATATTTTGTATTAAGCTACATCCCTGAATTGGAGATAATCTCTATAAAACACTCAGTCTTCATGTTACACAGAGAGAGAGATGGGGCGGACGGAGTTGGGAAGGTGTAGAAATTCATGATAACTTTTTTTGCTCAATAGAACACCTTCCCAATTTCATTCAAAATCCTTTCAAGTTTGTTTTTTTCAAAATCAAATCATCAAACCAGAAAATAAATAAACAAAAGTATGTAATTTTTATTCTGATAATCCCAATCAACAAAACATGCCATAAAATAATAACAGGTAATAACAAAATAGGATTTTACTGTTTTATTGAAAGCATTTTTGAAATTTGAATTGCCAGGGACATTTGTTTTATGGAAAGTCAAGTTGTACATAAGCTTACTATATAGTCAAATCAGCATCTCTTCAACAAAGTGTTGTCATTATGATGAGATGACAAGTAAAATTTGATATGATTATAGCTGGATGGATTCTACTTTCTCGATTGAAAATGGGTTGAAGTGCATTGGTGAAGTGGAGTAAAGCAATCCATTCATTGCACATCACAATCCCAAATATTCACACACAGTTCCACTTTTTTTTAATGGAGTGGCAATTTAACAAATAATCTGATATCATCAAATTGTCTACTTTTCAGCAGCAGCAGCAGCGGCTACTAAACTTTTTTTTAAATGGACTACTCGCGATGGTTACCATAGTTTCCTCCACTATCATACCACAAAATGGACTTGCTCATCCTACGTCCAACATTCACGATAATAATATAACATGCTGATTATTATTATTATTATTATTATTATTATTATTATTATGCTTGTATTATAGTTATGCTCATTGACAGTCAGTCAGCGCTGCTATGTGTCGGATGAGTGGGAATGGTGGAGGAGTGAATCACTCCGAGTGCGATGCGATGAATGCAATCCCACCCGACATCACTTTTCAAATGCATTTGAGCAAAGTAAAGCTTACTTTATCGCTGTTATTTTTACTACCACCACCACCACCGTCGCCGCACCGTTCAAAAATAAATGAATGAGAAGAAGGGGGAAAAGGAAGAAGTAAAAGATAATATGACAATTTAGGTTTTAACTACAAATATTCCAGTTTCACAAGTGTATCAACATCCGAATGAGCAGCACTACTTTTAAATGGACTCTGAATTCCTCCGTCCACCAACCAACCAACCACCCTCGCTCCTCCACTGTATATCTATGCTTAAATGAATGCATGTGCACATATATGACTGGGTGGTGATGGTGGTGGAGGAGAAGATGAGCAGACTTTTGGCTGTGGGAGACAAAACTACTTATTTTATGGCTTGAAGACAACACTAACAACAGTCAAGTTCACAGCTCTGCTGGTTCTGCTGGAATTTTATGAAAGTGATTTAACTCGCAATAAAATGCTCACTCCAAAGCATGTCTGACATGAGCTCATGAGCAGGAAACAACTGAGCTCTAAATAATCCTTTCAATTTATACATTTATCTGGATATACTCCTTCTCTCTCTCTCTCTCTTTAGCTCATTGACTGGGAAACAAGAGTAATCCAATTTCCTACAACCGCGCCGCATCTCTCTTCTTTACAAGAAGCAATATAAGAATGGAAGAAGGCGGAGGAGGAGCAGCAGCAGCAGAACATTTAATAAAATTCTGGAATTTTAGAGCTCTGCTGCTAGCTTCTCCTTTGCTTTTCTCAAGTAATCGGAATAATGGGTTGAGAGAGAGAGAGAAAGTGAGGAAAACACTGCATTACCCCAACCAACCGAGACCTTTTTTTTGCAGTGAACCTACCTACTTATTTTAGAATGTATTCTAATGTACCTATAAAAAATTATATCGATGTGCATTAAAAGGGCGCCCTTCACAAGGGCAAAAAAATATACAAGAATTGGTTTGATGATGACTCATACTCACATTTTCTCCGCATTCCGGGGAATCCCTCGAGGGACCGAGTGTAATCCTCTCTGGGAGCAATCAACTTGAAGATTGAAGCACTGGCATTCTTTTGGACACCGTCCTAAAACATCATTGTTGTTATTGGTCTGCACCCCAGATGAAGTCACAAACACCAATATCGCCGTTACGAGCACCATAGAAATCCTTTGAATACTTTTAAACATTTTGTTCAGTGAAGTGGATTGGAACCGTTGTGAGGAGGACGTGGAGGAGGAGGAACAAGACAGAGCACTCCGATAACTTCTGCTGTCTGTCATCATGATTGTTGGAAGAGGATGGAGTAGAATAGCTTGTGCTGCTGAAGAAGAAGATGTCGGAGGAGGAGGAGAACTAGGATTGCTGTTGTAATAATAAAATATTGTTATATCCCACGCAGAAGACAAGGGCCACAATCGCATAATATCTCAACGTCCTTAATCAATAACCGCCGCCATCACCAGTATTCATACGTATGCAGTTGATGCCTGAAAAAAATACCTCAATTGTCATGAACGAGGTTGGTTGTATAGCACCGCACCGCACATCACCGGAAGTGTCCCTAAAAAACTATATGTATTTTTTTTCTTTTAAACAAACGCACACTTTACACATCACTGTTAAAATTAGGACATTTTTTAGTCTATACATCAAGTCGTTGTCCTTTAGATTTCCCGACTGCAATACAGTACAAAAAAAATTCATGCAAAATAGGTGATCTAGGGGAATCCTGAGAATTGAGAATATATTCCGCCTTTTCCACTATTTATCTTATACGCTAGTTATCCAAATTTCACGCATTTATGCATTTATTCATATATTCAGCATGTCTGGCTGCTTTACTCTTTTTGTTTACGTATTTATGTATGTATCTGTTTTGAGAAGATAAGACTAAAAACAAACTCCACTCTTTTTTTGCCGCACTCCCCCACTTTTGCACCAGAGATAAGCTTAAAATACACGGGAGAAGGGTGAAGGTTATCTTGCTTCCAATTAACGTATACACTTTACTTTTTTATAAAGCGGGATCGGTAAACGTTAAAAGCTCAAAAAAAAACTTTTTAAGAAATGCGCAATATTTTTTATAACAAATACCACGAGGCGTTATCACCCGTGTTTTTGTGATACATTCCAGCAGCTTCGTAGCTTTCCATAAAAAGTAATCCTTTTTTTCAAAGAAAAAATAACATACACTTCAACAACAACAACAGTAACAAGAGCACTAAATACACTTTACTTTTTTTGGTGGGGTTTCAACTTTTTTCTTTATTTTTTTCAACCAAAAAATCAAAAGAGTTCCACTTTCCACTCTACTTCACTTTCGAGACGTTTTCTTAAATGTTTACATAATAAACTTTATGAAAAAAAAATGTTTTTTTCAAAGGATTCTTCGGCGGCTTATCATGCTCGCCCAACATTACACACGCATACAACAAGCACGTCACGTCAGAAGAAGAGAAAAATATAAAAGCTCATTTCATCTCTTTCTCTCTCTCTCTCTCTCTCTCTCTCTCTCTCTCTCTCTCTCTCTCTCTTTATTTCCCGTTTTCCGTGTTACTTTTTTTCTACTTGTTATTCAGAATTTAAGATTCAAAGGTGTTTTGACTTGAAAAAAAATATTTGTAAAAAAATGTACACATTTATATATTCTTATGCATGTCTGTTTATATTTGTGTGCATGTATGCTTTTCCTGCAGAGATACTAATGATAATGTTGATACACCTCTTTTAAGCCTCAATTCTTCCGCATCCATCACGTCACGTTTAACATCACATTAGTTTTTTTTAGCCCATGAAAATATTAAGCAGAAAGAGAGTATGAATGCGAGACTATGTAATTACATAATAGATGGTCCGATAAGTACAAAATTTAAAACAACAGCGACAAATTTGTCTTTCCGGACAAACTTTTGCACGCACTTGTCCCAGACACCAGAGATACACGCACCAACAAACAAGGTGGACAAAGGAGGCAAAGTAAAAAAAAGAGCTCAAGACATTTATTTGTCTTTCGAGTAATTTGTAGCGTTAATTTCTTCCACTTTGATTACACACTTGCCCCCACATTCATCCATACACAAACACACAAGCACACGTGTGAGTATCACGTCAAGCAGCAAGCTAGACAGGGGCTGTTGGCAAAAATTAATGGAAAGATTGAGATCAGAGATCTCTCGCTTCACTTGACGGACTGTTCACGACGAATATACATCTGCACTGTCGCTGGCACAAAGTTAATTGTTGTGAGTGTGTAAAATGAGACGAGAGAGAAAATAATCCTTATTTTACTGCCACGGTATTTAAATAAAAACGGAGTAACAATGAATAATCCCTTCAGAGAAGATTATTATCCCGGGATATTACACTGTCACGATTTTCTTCTTGTACTTCACTTCAATCAAATTACTTTTTTTTATTCTTTCTTTCCCCCTTCTTAGTCTTATTACAGTACAAGACAGAAAAAAACACTGACTCAATTAACTTTGTATCAAGCTATGATTTTTGTGTAATGTATCTTTTAATTCTATACTAAAATTTATATATTTGGATCGCTAATTTGATTTTTTTTGTACTCTAAAGATCATAAAATTAATTAATTAATTTGTTTTGTTTTTAAATGTAGCTAAGCCCAAAAGGTTTATGAAAATTTGTATAATTTTTGGTGTCATGTTTTTTCCTCCGAGTCTTTTTGCGTATGAAATTGAAAATGCTCCGTCAAACACAATTCTTTGTTCACCACACACACACTATGCAATATCTGCACACTTCTTACTACTTTTCCAACAAACTCTTTTTTATTTTCCAATTTTTATTCATATTTTTCTTTTGGGATGAGAGCGACCGCAAAACTTTCGTCCGTTCACCATGCCTTTCTCTGCACGACTGACTGGTGCAGAAAGCAAGAGTGTGGATAAAACGTAAAGTGTAGCTGGGCATACTGCTACTACCACCACTGCTGTTGTAAAATAATAATATAAAATGATGCGTCCTTCTCTCCCTCAATTCCCATGCTCCTTGCTGCTCAACAATTTTACTGCTTACTTTGTTGTTTTAGTTTGTAGGTGAGTGTGATTTGATGTGATGTGATGGGAGTATGTAACTTACTACCAACTTTGTAAACTTGTCTCTTCTCCTTCATTTCTTCAATCTTTTCAAATTTTTATACGTGTTTTCTATGTACACCACTGGGGAAGAAGCCAAGCAAAAGTAACCAAATTCTTGTTCTTTTTCAATGCTATCATGTTCCTCTTCTGCTTTGTTTAGAAGCGCCTCAAAATCTCCTTTTTAAACTAAATACAAAAATGCTGACATTGACGTGATGTCAATAGTTAGCTGGAGTACTAAAGTAGTGTAAAATACGACGTTTGAATAATGCTATCCTCGTAAGCCTTTGATAGCCATTCGGACTATCGGTCAAGGGACTGGGAAAAAAACAAGTTAACTGAAAATAAATTTCTAATATTTCAAGTTATGAAAAAGTGCCACCGAAACTTCAAACAAGATCACATTAAAAATTATAAAATGACAGACATTTAATGAAGAAAAAACTAAATGGCTTAAAATAAATATAGGCCAGTCCATCAAAATCATGGGATTAAGACGATTGGGTACCCCATGATGGGGTACTTACATACAGTGAAGGTTTCTGTCCTTTTAGACCTGTATCTATTTAATGGGGTTGTATTTCTGTGTTAAATTCTGTACATCAAGTCCGCATTAAATTTTGGACCAAACGTGGGACGGTTGGGCAGACTGACAAAGGGTGTCTATATGGGGATAACAGTATAGGTTTGTACTTTACATTCGAACTAAAATTCATCAAATTGCCCATCACTGTTGCTGCTGGAGAGATATAGAAAAGAAACACAAATGGAGGCGCACCCCCGAAAGGAAAAAAAACGAGAAAACGGGTATGAATATGGTTTTTTGAATGCGTTGTCTTTGTTCCTCGGTTTTTTTGGGCGTCAAACAACACGACTAATTCAAATACGTGGTGTCTGTGCGATTTGTGTACTCATGAGACTTTTGTAAAATCACGCGTGGAATGAAGAATGTCTCTTGAAATTACTTTTTAAAAAGATTTGGCTCATAATAAGAATAATGAAACAACTGCTGCGTGAAGGAGATGAAGTTTGAAGGATTTTCTCCTTCCATATGACACGCTATCTTTATAATCGAGCGAGGCTCCATCCACCCAAACTATGTTTCTTTTATCCCCCATGGAACAAAACCAACTGCAAGAGCTCATTTGTTACGTTTATAAATGCATGCATTAATACAAAAAAAAGTCATCGCGTTTTGTTCATTTGTTCAGCATTTTGCCTCCGTAAAACTTTTAAACAATTTAATAGTCATTTATTCTTTTAAGTTACAAAAGTTATCGTTCTAATTATTTTATAGGTAAGTAAAGCATATGAGTGCTTGGCACTCTAAATATTCTTGACTCAAACAGGAGAAAAAAGATGACGATTTCTGATGTGGCCTACTATAATTATGGTAAATCACTTCTACTAATAATAAAATTGTTATCAGGCTTGTCTAATCCGTTTTTCATACTGACTAAATTTTAGTTGACAAAATAGAATTGAATCAACAATATTATTAATGTTCCATTCCGTTTCGTTCAAGCAATCTGGCAAGGTGAAAGGTCCTTGTTGAGTTCGCTGAAGTTGTCTAACGTGTGCACAAGTATTAAGCGCTGCAAATCCAATCAATAAAAATTATAATAATTTAATTAAATTTTATAATTTTTTTAAAAAATACATTAAACAAATAAATTAAAGAAATCTTTTTGTGCAAACCTATTCCTAAATCGTGTATTAGGCTCCTCACGTAAAATCCACCTCCACAGCGAATATGAATTGTAAAAAATGGTGGACTAAAGTCAGTACATTCCGCACTATAACAGCGAACAAGTCTATCCTTCGCTTGTACTTCAGTTCCCTCTCTGCACACAAAGCAATTAAAAATTAAAACTTACCTTAGCAATTAAAAGTTACCAAATTTACAAACTTTAAACTCTAAATGTCTTTGTATTTTTCTTACCGTACTAAATCCGACATCCGTTGCCCGTGTACCTTTAGTGCTGAGTAAAGTGGGGCAGTCTGCCACACTTCGCCTATAAATTGTCGTAGCACCGCACATAAATCATCTTCAGTCACATGACCTAGATGAATAATTGAATTAAAAATTAGTAAAACTGTCGGTCAGGTAAAAATAGACAAGAGTACATCATTTTAAGCAGCTTACTATAAGGTCGTTCATCTGTTATCCTGCCTCCTTCATTGTAAGTGTCCGTGGCTATACCAAGCTGTCCCACCACAATGTAATTTTTAGCACCATGTAACAATAACGGAAGCTTTTTGCAACCCCAATTCACTCCCACGACTAACACCCCAACTGCAGACTTGTCCAGAGTCCCTCCATGGCCGAGTTTAATAGTTGCCGGTTTGTGATCTTCATGTGCCTCTGTAAAAAAATATTAATGGCATTAATGCAATGATATAAATTAATCAATAATGAGTTAATTGTGGCCAAATAACTTGATCACCAAATAAAAAGAAACCGTATCAATGATACTTTCCTGCTACATGCCGTCCCATTTATTTTTAATAGCTAATTATTTTGTAATATTTAATGTGTTAATTTAGTATTTAGAATATATATTTAAGTTAAATCATTAAACGAAATCATACCCTAACCTGACTAACCTCTAACCCAGCTTGATAATAACAAAATGACCAACATCACCACGCATAATAATAAAGCTTTAAGAACTGCCATAAAGCGTAGCTGATAGGTTGCAACCAATTGCAAAGAGAGATAAGATTTTTTTTATATTTAACGAAACCTAATTCCAAAAAAAATTTCAACTTGGGGGGCTGAAAATCAAAAAGCTTCTTGCCACTGACTATAAAGGTATCGTCCAACCTTTCTAAAGATATCGTGCTTGCAGACAGACAATCTTGGCCAATTCAATGCATTGCAAGTCAACAAAGCAACAAAAAACAAAACTAATGAAAATTACGTATACAACAAAGAACCTAACTCTGAGACACAAATATGCAGGCACCCATGCACGCAAACATTTTTTTAGACCAACAAAGTTTACCAAATTGTTATTTTTAATTTTATGCGACCATGCGACGGTATAACAGGAAAGTTAGCATATTTCTTTAAATTACCTGCGACAATAATCCTTTTTAAATGATTGAGCAACTCAGCGGAAGTAAAGTCTTTTGTTTTATTGACAGCAAAAATTCCTCGTCTCAGAATGGAAACAGTTTCCCGGCCTCCTAAGATCATGTTTGGATGGAGTACAAAAAGTGTACTAAAAATTATTGAAAAGAAAACAACTCAAAAAGGGCACATTCGAAACCAGAAGAGATTTAATTAGGTATCGGAGATTACAAATATAAATCCTTATCGTTTTAGAATTTCAAAAACACTTACCTCACATAATCCCACTACATTAATTTAGAAAACTCATC
>JAITYZ010003189.1:0-14261 GCA_027744595.1 Paronellides praefectus | reverse complement strand
CTCGTGGGAAATGATAATATTTCTATCTTTTTGACTTTTTAGAATATTATATGCATATACGCTTATGCATATAACTTTTATGTAGCAATAGAGTTTAAAGCATTAAACATTTATAGCCCTTTTAAAACCATAATACCTAATAACGCTGTTTATTTTTTTTTACTGCAGAGCCAGAAAAACACCAACTTTCCCCACCTACAAAACAAAATTGTTATTGCAAAATAGGTATATTACACTCCTTTTTTAAATTACGTGAGCAAATATTTTCTGAAATAACGCATTATGCTAAAATAAACGTATTTAAAAATAACTCATACTCAATTCACAGTCTGTTGGCGAAGAAATTGTATTTTTTTATTAATTTAAACCAAATTACTTTAGTATGCAACATCACAAAATTAAGTGCTTGTATTTGTTTTAATCACATTTTCAGGTAAGAGCTCCATTAAATTCTGTATGTTTTAAGCTTGTTTGATGAACAAGGTATATGTATTCCACAGAGAAAAAGTTCAAACAGACTAAGTTAACAAAGTTCGGTATTAATATTTTGAGTGATGATGAACATTTTGAAAAGTCCCTTTCAAACGTTAAAACTACGCATATATGCTTCATTCACATATCGGAATATTCGGAATATAGATCATTGTACAGCTGATTGGCTACAGCTTCACACTGCACAGCAGCAAATCATGTAAATGTTAACATACTAGCTTTCATATATTGAGTTACAAAAATTAGATTATTACATATAGTCTGCTAACGAGGATGACGACGTTCTTCTATTTCCTACAAAACTGAAACATCACATCGCTCCTCATATTGGATCCTACCTTGAAAAATATTATCAGGCTAAAAATCAAGCCAAACATGGATGCTTTATATCAGTAGAGTATTGAAACTACTAATTGTCAACTGTTTGCGTCACTCATCCAACTGCTGTATTCACATTCGAGATATTATGTTTGTAACTATATTAAGTATACATGATATCATCTCTCGTGATTCGTGAGAGTTTTTCCATATAAAACCACGTATTTAATCCGCAGATACGTTGGATCCAAAAAATGAACAACGTCAGGAGAGACGACATGACCCAGTTAGCCAACACAGACAAGTGAACTTATTTTACAACACATACACGCGCACACACGCTGCTATTTTATTACTACTCTCTAGTTTACAATGAAAGGGTGCTATCGTCAATGTAATCTGTCATCATTTTGATAATTTTTGTTTTAAAAAAATGTAAGTTCATTACGAAAGAAACATAGCACAATTTGCTGCAAGCGTTCCTCCCCCCCCAGAAAAAAAATTTTGTCAAATAGTTGTCGTGGAAGAATTTATGGTAGTGATCATAAAAAATGGATGAAGACAAAGTAATTCCCTGTATTGCTCTATAAATTTCATCTCATTTCTTCTTCTTTTTTCTGCTGATGTGCTGACTACGACTTTTTGTGTGTCGAAATGGCTGAACAATGAGGCGTAGGAACGGTAGAGGAAAATCCGTTATTGACATATTTATGAATCCTGCCCAACATAGTAATCATATCTATATGTCTGATCCTGTAGAAGCAGATAAATATTTAATTTTGATCTGGGACGTGTAAAAACCTTGTGCAAAAAATATGCATGCATAAAAAAAGCTTCACTACTCTTCTTTATTATTCTTGCTATTTATATTATAAATTTGAAATACATATATATATATATATTTATATTGTGCAGTAGATTTCTGCTGAAAATGCAATGCTATTAAAGCTGTTTGCAAATAAACTTTTTTTCCTCGAATGTGTCATAACCTCATGTATTAATCCTTTTTTGGAAAAAGCACTTATTTGAACATTGTCACGAAAAGCATTACTTTTCAAGGCTATGTGTTTTGAGGATTTACCGATTATAAAGTAGGAAATGTAGTGTATTACAACGATATGTAAGTATGAACAACTGTATTGAGTGAATGCGTATAAACTTTCAGCAAAATTTATCAATGGCTCAGTGAAAGCAATGTTTATTGCAACGAAAAACATAAATCCTTCCCCACTGCATAAGAACAAATTTCATGGGCAAAATACTTGTGTATTGTAAGCTTAGCCAAGAGTTTTCGTTCGATATATCATTTGTCATAGATTAATGGAGTCCACAATATTTTTTTATACATTCTCCCACTTTCAACAACTTGGGCCAATTTTCACCTACGTTTCATCTGTGTCAAGCCTGAAGAAACACGGTTGAGCATGTGAGCAAAGAGTGCAAACCGTCGGTCAGACTGACACATCAGTAATATAAATGATTTGTTTCATTTAATAACAACTATGCTGTCTGGTTTTCCTTTTGTTAATTTATGGAAATAAACAGCTCCAGCGATGTAATCAATATGATTGAAATTTATATGTCTAATGCTTTTACGAACTTAATTCCGTTTGCAAAATATTGTAGTATTTTGAGACGGACAGAGGATTGGAACTTTTTCATAACATAAACTAGATATACGTATGTAGGTACATATAAACTACATTAAAAAGATAAAAATCTGTTGAAGGTTCTATTTTATATCTTTTTTTCCAAAATACATAAACCTATATATGCCTAATCTCTGGGATTCCAAATCTTAATACGCTGAGTCGACTTCGTAATGTGCATGAGAACCAGGCAAACAAGTTTAAAAGTTCTCTGAAAACAAATACATCATACAAAAAATTTAACGTAGGCGTAGTTTGTTTAAAAAAATATTTCCAGTTTGCAGCTTGTGAAACTTGCCAGAGTCTACACAATCAGCCCTCTTTGTCCTCATTTGCATTTGTAAATTTTCATGTGGGAAGAAAGGCATTATATATCGTTATATCGCCGTTACGTAACGTTACAAGTGGCATTTCAAATCGGGAAAAGAGACAAGGAATAAAGTCTGTTTGTTGTAGCCTGAAGAAAGAAACGTAGTACTTCTTTCTCCACAAAGCATTCAGTTCACATACCAGTTTTAAACAACTTTTCTCTTAAAGAAAACTTATAAATAGGTCGCACACAATTTGTTCATTCCAGAAAATACTCACGCATGACTTGAATGTCTTTGTCATATATTATTATATGTGTAGATATACCTAACTATATGATTGTAGCATTTTACATTCTACGCAAGTATAGTCAAAATACTTGTCAGTCAGATTTAATCTCACAATTTAAGTTTTATTGTACTAGTCAAAGTTTAGGCTGGAATGCAGTGAAGTATGCCGTTGAAACTATTGTACATGTCATATTTATGTAGATCTTGTAGCTTCAATCGAAATTGTACTACAAGTAGAAAATATAATATTTTATATGTACCTATATACATAAATGTGTGCACGAGGCTAACGAAAATACTAAATATTAAATGAACTGACAAGTTGCAAGAGTTCAATGACAGTAGTTGTGTACCTGACGATACAATCACTTGAATATATATACAATTGATTTAGTTTTGTAATTTTAAACACCAAACATAACAATAAAAGTGAATTAAGGTGTCACCTAAAATATATAGCAAGTACGACAACATCTATGACAAAACGGCAAGGTTTAAAACATTTCTCCATTTGTGTAGGTGCTTTCTTCCAAAGGCAAAAACACTTTTTTAATATCAATTCTCTATGCTTTGACGTTAGTATGTCAGGGGATCGCTCCTCCATTTTATCAACTATACGTTTTATCCCAAAGGAAAATACGGTTACGACGTTGCACGTTAAAGGAATTGCTTATTCAGAGGCGTGTCACGGCAATTTCATTTTTCTTCACACAAAATGTGCTAAGGAAAAGGTATTGCCAAACGGGGTCCATTGTGTTTCCAAACCATATATACACTCAATTCAAGTGTTTGCAGGCAGACACAAAAAAATAGCACGATGATGATGACGATGTGGGCAACAACCTATTTTGAAGCGTTTTATTCACGTTCCGTTCAGAATTATGAACTTATTGGTACTATGTACCTTCAATTTATTATATTTATATGTTTACCTACTTGTATATATATTGGTGTGATGGGGTTATTTCCACATCACCATCTTCAAGTGTTTCAGGAAACAATTTAAACAGTTAAACTATATCGTGCATGCACAAATAAACCATTGTTCAAATGTAAAGTGGAACCACTCTAGTTTACGTAATAAACTGCATGCAAATAAATAAATGGAGGAACAAAAATTATGTTCTTTTCATATTGACTACAAACAAAACATGTCCATTATTTGCAAAATAAAAACCTGTTTGTAAAAAATTAGCTTTTAGCTACAATTTATTTTTTATGTTCTTTGATAAAGTAAATCTTTATGGAGAAATATCTCCGATTGTTTTTTTGGTACAAAGTAATAAAACATTTGATCAATTTATTTATAAAACCTCTGTCAAAATTTTAAAACATTGTTTAATACAATGCACTCAAATAGTTTACCCCTATTTAGCAAATTAAGTTTATTTCATATCATATTATTATGATTGGGTTGACGACAATAAAAAAATTGTTTACTTTAATGTTTTTTAAACAAAACGTACCCATGTCATCTATGTGCTCTATAATTGGAACCATAAAACTACAACGCATAAATCCCTACTTGTGCTGTGAACTGGAGTAAATGTAAATGGCATACACATTGCCTGGATACTAGATTCCAACTTGCTATACGCATAAATACATATATCGAGGGCAATACCTCCAGTACCTGCCATTAAACAATGACTATACGTGTAGTGAAAAAATACCATGGTTTAATTGCAGTCAAGTAACAAACTATGCCAAGAAATAAGTGAGTTTCGCTTTGCATACTTTTCCATACAAAAAAAAGTGGTCCGAACAAGAAGAAAAACTTTGAAAGTAAACTTTCTCCATCTTTCATTTTCCATATTTATGACGTTCTCCACCACATATTTACCCAGGGCAACGAGCACTATACATAGGTGCATATTATGTGCGGAGCAAGAGCAGTGAACTAAATTGCTAAATTGAATCTGTCCATGGTGTAGTGATGTATGGAAAAGAAAGTTGTGAGTGAAAAAAAGTTTAGGGCCAAAGAGAGATACTCCACCGCATGTCTAATGTCTAAATGGCTAACAAATTATATTTGGTTGCTTGAAACCCGACAGTTTTGAAGCCAGAAAACATTTACCAAAGAAGAAGAGGAGTAGGTTCAGGTGGTTTGATTTTAACTTTGTAGACAGGAAACAAAATATGAATTCGACGTGATCATGTCACCGAAAATCTACAATATGCTTACATATACACACATATACCATAATGTAATTTTTGCACATTATTGAACAAAGAAAGAGCAGCAACCGTAGGCATAGCACACGATCCATCCCACAAGTTAGAGTGGAGTCTTTCGTCAATGAGACCTTGCTGTTGGACTTGCTTTGTGTGATAACCAAAATTATTGGTCATACATCATCAGGTTCGACTTTATACACGTTCTTTTGTTTCATCAGGTTTTTGGCATTAGTTGATTTTAGCCTCAAGTCAATATATTTTTTCGCTTGCACAAAATTCCTAATTGAATTTTAGTATATTGTTGTAGTATAATATATGTATAGTAATATGTTTAGGTCAATATCAAATATGTCTGCAAAATTTGCATGATATTTGGGTGTAAATAAGATAGGGATGTTGAAAGGTACGGAAAGGGATGTAGTCAGGGGACACTATCTACCGCGTATCCGCAAATGGAGTTGACAATGTAAACTTAACATATACACAAGCGTCATTATTAGTGGCATTCATACTCAATTACAAAAATTATATACATCTCCGCCGGCTCACCACGCATCTCATTGAAGCGGACTACTGACAAACAGGATTTCACAAGAATTCCTTTTTATATAGTAAGCATGTGTATTCTTTGGAGTTTGGTACTGTAGAGAGACATGTCTTCCGAACGGGAAGAATCAGAGGAAGTTCTGCTAACCAGACTGGAAGAGTCACATAGACAAGAACATGTCAACAAAGAAAGTTTATTTGTCCGGAATGGTTGTACCAACAATAAGAAGTCTATTACGACGAGTCAAAGCCAACAAGCGACGACGAGCCATTTCAATGTGCGTTTTGTATACAAACACAATTGTGGATAGAAATGTATGTATCTATGCATATATGTAAACATGCCCCATGGTTGTCTAATAAGCACATGGCAAATATATTCACATTCCATGCGACCACATTCTCCACAAAACAATTTTCATGTTCATTAATTTGTTTCCACATAATATGAGCGTGCAATTAAATGAGGGAAAGCCTACATAGTGGTATCGACATTAACGGTGGTGGGGACATAATAATAATATTATTATTAGTATGTTCAGTAATATGGTACATTATTACAAGAGCATGAAAATAAAGTTGTCAGTATGGACACTGGTATTTTATGTAGCAAAATAATCATATTTCTTCCGTGACATTATATATCGCTGGAGGACCATGCGATCAAATCATTTGTGACTTTGACTTGACATTTTGCTTTGACCACTTCTACATGTGTGCTTCAGTTAAAAGTGCAAAAAAAATAACATCAAACGACTGAGCAGGAACTCTAGGACTATTAAGCGTCTTGTGTGTCGAGGTCGTACTGCAATGTTTACAATTTAGGCGCACACTGCATTTTGCGTGTGTTTGCATAAAATAACAAGTTTATTATGTAGGCATGCATTTAAGCATGTTTTTATTTATAGCCCTGCTGTTGTAGAGGAAATGTTCTTAACAACATTCATGGTCGAGCTGGAGGAAAATCGAAGAAACTTTTATTCAAATAAATTGCAAATTGTAATGATGAAACGAGCTTCAAGAATGATTCACTTTGATTAGATTACATTTATTCAAATTCTCTTTGAATGAAATAAGAGTAGAGATCCGAGCTCATTATCATGGACAATTGGAGTTTGCATTACTCAAATCATGTTTAAGTCCCACTTCAATTGAGGAAACGGCAATGAAACTTTAAGAATGCGCATAAAAAAAGGAGAGAGGTAAAATGATCACTCGTCCACAACAACACAATATACATACATAGGTAATAGGTATGTATATATATCGGAGGCTTTAGATTATGACTTTTTTTGTTCATCTTCGAAATTACGGCAAGATGGTGAGCCTCCTGTTTGTGCACAAGGAAAGGAAAAAGCAATAATACTTAGGGGCACACCACTGGTGATTTGAGGACTTTCAAAGAATGCTAATTTATTTCCTCGTCGTTGCACGAAACGGAAGAGGAAAGGTCAAAAGGTCGACTCTCTGGGATAGAAAATGAAAATGTCTCCCTTCCTCTCAATTTATTTTTAAACTGCTATACAAATACAAGTATAATAATAATAAAAAAAAAATTCAGATTACTATAAAGTTCCTAAAAGTTGCTTATAGTTAAGATAGGTATAAAATATAAGGGCGCAAAACCGCATATAAAACGCTTGTCTATAAGGATCTTATTTTTGCTACTACAAAGTATATTATACTAAACCAATGCTTTATATAATTCTTGCCCACTTGCTTTACTCCATTATCAAAAGATATATATATTTGCTACCAGTATCAACGAACTCACTCATGCGTGATACTTTCTCGTCCAAGCACACACACACATGTTCAAAATGCAATGGTGGCGAATTTATTTAACGTTGCTATTTCCATTTTCTTATCAGCTGCTACGATGGCGTTCAAATAAACTACGAGGATTAGCCAGATTACATATAGTAATATAACATAACATACCTATTCCACAAGTATTCCAAACTGCACAAACGTATAATTTTAATATCGTATTCTTTTGACGTTCTAGTGTATTCACACGTAATGTATTTTTGATTTTTTTTCATTTTCTTTGAAAATTTCGACAAAAAAACCTTTATAGCTTTGTAGCTTTGTTAGAAAAATTGAAATAATTTGCTCGCCCAAATCCACTCGAATAAAATATCTAACGAATTGGTTTCGCATTCAACTATCGTCGCTGGAATTCAATAAAATGAGTCAGAAAAATCAATTTGCCTATAATAAATATAGTGGAAAGAAAATCATTCAAATGGTTTCTACGCACTTGAAATTTATGAATGATGCAGTGATTAGTTAGCCGAAACTTATTTGCCCAACATGACAATAATGATGAAAAACGTGAGCTTATTTTTTTTGTTATGAAAAGGTATATATGTGGATGCAAATAGAATCTAGAAAGCAAAAAGTTTTCCACACTTGCTGAGATTACCCTGTCGGATTTTGTTTGTATTTGTCTTTAGTAAGTCATTAAGGTTACTATGGAATACAAGTGATTAATCAGTGTCAATAAGGCTACCAACCTGACAAAGTGGGAGGAAGACTTCACCAATGGAATCATCTCTTGAGAAACGGTCGTAGTCGAACACATGCAGATGTAGAACTCGGGCCTGGAGCTTTTGTATTGGAAAACCTGCAAAAAAAATATATAGACATTTAAAATACATTATTACATATTATATTAACACAATACTTTAGAAACCTGCTAATTAACTTGTGAAAAAGAAAAATAGGATCTGCCAAAGGGCCAATCCCGAAAGATTCTAAAAAAACAGCAAAGGTTTCAATAACTCATTTACAAAATAACACCCAAAACGGTACTATTCGTGTTTACACAGGTAGGTTTACATACATTGATTTAGATTTTTAAAAAAAGAAAGCTTTACAAAGCTTTGTACTGAATGAAGGAGAAAAAAATGTGAAATTCTGTAATGCACATTGGGGCACTCTGATAAATGTTCCGTACCACATCCCACCACGTTAATTTCTAATGTAAAAAAACAGCAAAGGTTTCAATAACTTATTTACAAAATAACACCCAAAACGGTACTATTCGTGTTTACACAGGTAGGTTAACATACATTGATTTAGATTTAAAAAAAGAAAGTTTTACAAAAGCTTTGTACTGAATGAAGGAGAAAAAAATGTGAAATTCTGTAATGCACATTGGGGCACTCTGATAAATGTTCCGTACCACATCCCACCACGTTAATTTCTAATGCTCTTTTTTTCTCTCCAACAATATACTTGAAAACACGTGACAACACTACACATTGAATCGCTATAATGATTATGGTCGTCGATTTAAGTAACATTTCCCAACAGTCCTTCGTAAATCATTTCTTTTGTGTTCCTGTCTCCTATTGTACACTCCTCCATGTACACTATACATAATACATATTATGTTTTACACAGATACACGTAGACAATACAAAAGCTTGATAAATAATATATGCAAGAGTGCACATGAATCAACTGACAAGTGCAATCCATTAATAATAATTGCACTTGGAAAATATATATTATTTAAAGCTATAGTTGTAAAGGGTTAATTAGAACACAAGAGCTCAAGTTGTTCTTTTCCCACTAAGATTTAACGATCATCATCCTGCTGCTCATTAAAATTAATACTTTATGGCGAAGATACTCTAGAAAAATAAAATGCTTATCCTTTTGTCCTATTGTCCATCTTCAAGTTTTTCGAGTGACTGTTGGGAATTCTATTTTTTATTCAACACAATGACATGACGTCTAACCTTATCATAAACACGAGACAGAAGATGAAAGGAAAGGTCAAAAGGTTGACATTCTGGGTTATAAAATGTGATGTAGTTTGTGACCTTTATGAGTGTTTTAAACTGTATTTCGAATTTCTCTGGAAATCCAGATGCATGTATTATTTCAGAAAAATTATTCATTTCGACAGTATGAATTCATATAACTTTTTACTTTAAATCAAAGAAAATAGTTACTAATTGTAAGAGGAATCCCATTAATTTAAATGAGTGAAATGAACAAATTCAATAGTTTTCATTATCTCTTAATGAACCACTGCACAATAACTTTTCATGTATTTATACATGTTCTAAAAAGTTGGATGCGCATAAGTGTCGAAATGTAAATAATGTAGCACTGCTCCTCTTGCCGCTTTTTATGGGGCATGTATCTATAAATATATTAGGTATTGGGGAAAGTTTTTAGTTTCAAGAGAAAATCGTGTGATAATATTTGGAGATAATAAAAGAAGCATCTGAATTGATAATTCAACTCAGCATAAAAGTCACCTTGAGTGTTCAGTTGTTCACTTTTGTACTTAAGTAAGTTGGCTTGGTTTTGTGCTGAATTATATATATGCTGACTATCAGTAAAATAAATGCATGTGTCTCTAATAATTTAAAGGAAAGTCATGGTCGTCATTACTTACCCAAAGAAAAAGAATATAAAAAAGTGGTTACTTGAAAATACGAGCTATTTCTCAAGTTCCAATTTCGTATTTTGCTTGTGTGACACTGTTCCTTCTGATAAAGAGTGATGACCAATAAAAATTGAACTTGTCAGAAGATATATACTACTTCTACCACCACCACCGATTGTCTGACAAGGAAATTTTAAAACTCGCCTATAAACTTTCACATGGGTATAATGAGAAAGAAAAAAGTCGATACCGAGAAGGATGGCTGCTCGTTTTATATATTTGTCTGCCTTTCCAATTTATTAAGCCGCGCACTCTTTTAATTTTCTCTGGAGAGATACACTTTTGGAGGATGCGGATATAAAATGCCTTTGTGGAATTCCTCCCAATCAAAATTTCCTCGCCTTTTGGTGCAAAAGAGTAATAATATCAGACAATCTCTTGTGCTTGTCATGAAATGAACATGCATATCTACTACATAATATATAGATACATACAAAAGCTAGTTTAGTTTAGTTTCGATGATTGAACCTCTTTTCGGTTTCATCTCGACCTTGCTCGTCCTTTATTATCGAAGTTCATGCCATTGCCTTTTAAATTTCAAACGAATTCCCAGATAAAGTTGGATGAATTTTCTTTTGTTGCTAGAAGGTTGGAGGAAACAAAAGAAAACTATTATTCCCATTCTTTCCCTTTTCATCCCTGTTCTACAAGTGGTATTGGAACAACGCATGCATACATACATACATGCATACATATATGGTGGTAGGTATATGCATGTATTTATGTATTCATTCTCAGAATTTTCGGTAGCGCTGATGGGGAGACAAAATACAATGCAGTGTTACTGTGAGCCTAGTCAGATCAGCGAAATAATGAACGACATTGTGGCCTGCTGTTGCCACAAGCGAATTTTAAATTAAAATCATTCCCAACTAAGGATACTGGCTAATTGAGGAAATTAGCAAAGTAAAACATGATTCTCAAGATAAAGATCTCGTTTCATTACCTGCTACTGTACAGACTATATAGCTTACATTAAGTAACATGCAAAGCAAGACTACACCATAATAACTAGTGACAGGCATTATTATCGTGGAAGCATCTGCAAAACTAAGTATATCGTATGTATCAAATTGCAAGGGAAAAAGGAATATGATTAGTAAACCTTGCACACATAATTATACATGCTTCGAAACGTGAACGTGACGTGAACATTTTCCAGTTCAAGTGTTGAATAATGAGGCGCAAAATATCTTTCTTATCAATTTAATTATAAAAAGGAAAAGATTTAATCAGTTTACTGGTTTCTTCAAAAAAATACTGCATTTCATTCATCCAATTATAATTCACGAATTAGTCATTTTTTATTCCGAGTCACGGTGCAATTTGTGTCCGTAAATACGAGTATGCCGCGATACATTATCTTTCAATTTGTTCAACCCTGTTATTTTGTCAATGACACTTGCAGAATCAGATAAATAAATAGGTAGATAAATAACTTCATTTTTTATTGTGTACCACTTTAATTACTACTGTAGCCTGCTGTTGACACTAAACCCAAGAAAAGTTGGAGCCACTTTAAGAATCCACTCGGCCCAGTTTTTTTTTCAACTGGCTCAATCAAATCACCAAATGGGTCACAGCGGCACCATTGTTTTTGTACAGGAAAAAGAGAAACGTTCTGTTACTAATGTTTTGTTCATTCCGATATAAACCCTTTCCCTTCAATTTCTCAATTTGGTCAAGTTTGCTTGTCCTTATCACACCGACTCCATTTTTGTTTTCTTCTATGGAACCATAATAGTCATGATGGTGACCATGACAAGCAAGTAAGTCGTTGAGACAATCCCTGAAATCGCTTCTTATACTTCAAACCTGATCGTCTACAACCATTGACGCGCTCAGTTTTCCACTAACTTGAACCCCTCCTCTTATTACAAAGTATGGTTGCATATGTGCCATCAATATTGCAATAAATACCTATAAAATAACCCTTTTACTTTCTCCGCTTCCCTTTACTCTTTTTTTATTATGTGCCATCAATATTGCAATAAATACCTATAAAATAACCCTTTTACTTTCTCCGCTTCGCTTTACTCTTTTTTTAGTACAAAGTCCGTAGTAATCACAAATGAAGCTGTTGATGCGTCTTTATGTCTCTGTCGCAGCAGTGGAAAATACTATTTTACTTATTTTTCTTTTCCTTTTTATTTAGGATGGAAACATCAGTTGCACCTCAACCACTTGAACATGAGGAACCTAAACATGCCTTTTACTGTCTCTCCCCACAAGTCATCATATGCCGCTTGTTGGTATCATCATTATCATCTTGTATGGTTGTTATCTTGTAGGAAACACACCAAGCTGAATTGCCCACATGAGATTTTGTGTCACGACCAACAAGATAAAAGAAGTACTTAAGTACACGTTTGTATTTCATTTTGATGGTTGCGAAACGCAGATGCTCCAGAAACACTTGTATTACAACTCCCACAATTCAACAAAAACGGTACAAAAAGCCACAACAACAACATTGTCGATGCAGTGCAGAAGAAAACAGACAAATGCGACAAAAGAGAGATCGAGATGTGCTGTTGTTTTGTGAGAGTGTCTGCAATGGTTTCTTTTTTCCCTCTAGAAAATAACTTGTTTTCCCTCACATAAATACCATCCGTGTGTTCCTTTCTGTCATGTTATGATCCTTTTCATCGAGAAAAGTAACCTGCAAACACTAGCACTGCCGTAAAAAAGTAAGATTTTAAGTTCGATATTTACAGCCGAGCTACAATAAAAATGGACTCTTGTGTCTTTCCTTTTCACAAGAGTAACAACGACAATATAAAAAAAATGTATATATTTCATAACCTCTGGTCCACAGAATGAAGCTCTAATTTTTACTATGAACTTGGACCAAGATCGAAACATATAATGTGGTCAACAAATAATAACATTATGAGACTCTACTAAATATATTTAGTGTACAATTTTGAAGACACTTTATTTGAAAAGGAGAAAAAAGAATGGCATCATTCCAATGATGAATAATAGGAGCCAAGATGGCTTAAGAAGAGGAAATAGACAAATTGCCTTGATACTTGAAAAAGTGATGCACTATTTTTTTATGTGCAAAAACTACGGAATGCCATTAATAGTAAATAAGACGCAATGCTGCTGAGACTGCTTTTCCTGCCTTTATATATATATGTAGCTTTTAGACTCAATCATACACAATATAACGTACTATTATGTTCCCCCGTTAAATAAAATGTCTACATTCATTGCAATTAAATAAACTTGGTTTGTTGCGCTAGAGATGCTGTTAAAAACACCAACGATTTTCTATAATAAATGCTGTCTCTTTGAACGCAATTTAGCAAGTATTTATTTTCTTACAAACCACAGAAGAGAGCGGATGGGGGTGGAGTTGGTGATGCTGAGAATGAGAAGTGGAGCCTGTATTTGTTGGCTGGATGATATTTGCAACAGCCAAAACAACAACAATGTTTGATTATGTCAGCTCAAGTATGACACATGTATTATTAGTGTCACATAATTGCATTACTCATCATCATCATGTTCTTATGAGGATGTTGATTGTGTAGAAGTATTCATTGGATATTATGAGCAGACAATACAATAAATTAAGTGTCATACATTTGTATGGGCGTACACACCACAGCAGAAGGATTTCACTAGTCAAGTGGTTGTTGCTAGTTTTTGTTGCATCGCTTGGAATGGAGTAGTGTTACCGCAAAAAAAAATGCAAGGAAGGCGAACATTCGAAATGAGCGCATCTGTGTGCTTTTGTCACCAGAAGTGGAACTTTGGAAGGAAACAAGAAATCATGGACAGATGGTCTCCTATTATTAGTAGTCTAAAGAGTGTTTGATCATAAATACGGGTTATTCAGAGTGCAGCAGTACGACATATTACATCTCTATACCTACGACAAATTGTTCGTATCAATGATTTTGACATGTTTATATGAAAACCTATATTTCTCATCATGATGACTATATATGCTGTATAGTAATTTAGAACAATGTTGTTTGCAAGTGATGCTTTCTT
>JAITYZ010003188.1:0-15218 GCA_027744595.1 Paronellides praefectus | reverse complement strand
AGTATATCATTTCACAATAAAATAGGGTAAAAAAATCTCTACTACCACATCCGGGTTAGCCTGCACAGCAAGAAGCAGCGAATAAAAGTGTCGGGATAATAGGTAACTCTTTATGTTTGGGATTGTAAAAAAATGAGAAGAAACAAATGATAAAATATTGGAGGTTTTGCTATAAATAGGTATATATATGGAGGATCTGGTTGTATATACAAGTATATGGAGAAAACACTGTTCCCGAAAAAAAAATCGTATGGATCAAAATGGATTACTGGAAATGAACAATAGGATGATTTAATGGCTCAGCAGATTCCCGCTTTCCAGATAATTTTTTCCTCATATAAGTACTACTCCTACTACCTATATAACAACCCAACCATTTTTCTAACAATATATTTCTTTTATGCATTAAAAGTGACAAATGCTATATAGTAATAGTAAAAATGGAAGATAGTCAATATAGTTTTACTGCGAATATAATAATGTAGGTATATTTGATAAATGTAATATGTGCTCATGTATCTTGTGTTGAGCTTGATACGGTCGATTATGAAATGAACATGGGTGGATATATGTACCTTTTTATACTCGAGACAAGAAGGTAACTACAAACGACCCTTTTATTGTTTTATTCGGATTCACACAAATCGGTTGAGAGAGTATATTAGTATCATCATCATCATAACATAACCATATCATCATCAGAGATTTTCACTTTTAGATACAATTTGAAACCCAGGCCATATATATAACTTTACTATTTATTATAAGGCATCACTTTACTTATAAACCTTATCATTTTGTTATATATCAACTAGGTATATGTATTTGTATATGTACATGCCCTACACACGCCCCACAAATTTCATAACGCTTCACATCTCTCACTCAGCAGACAAAACCAATCATCATTAGTTCTCACACACGTATGGCCTACCCAATTTATGGCATTGCATTGGTGTCGATATTTGTGAGAGATGAAGTTATACGTGTATGAAAATAAAACTGTTTTAGGTGACAATATATATTAAAGGTGGTATACTTATATGACTGTTAGTATTTCATCTTTAGCATCTTTTAAGAGGTCAAATATGAAGAAAAATACTAAAAGTCCTGTAGACATTATTGGTCAGTGTCAATCAGTGAGCGTTTGATTTACTAACCAATTTTTCTTATGTGTTTCAACTTGTATAACCTGCAATAAAGATTGTAATGCATGCATGGTATGCATGCTATTTCTCGCTTTCTCTTCAATATAGAAAACCTATTTATCGTTCTTTATGAATTTGAAAGGTCTTCTATGGATTTTTTTGGCGTACCTGTGCTCTAGATTGGTGTAGACATAAGCATAGTATATAGTCATGTTACGTGTTAATTATGAATGACTACTGAAATGGAAAAATTGGGTTTTTACCCAGTCACTCGAAAAACCAAGTGATGTATGTTATACAAAAACACTAGGTACGGTATAAATAAAGCTGTGTGCGACATAATATATATGTGTACAATATGTGTTTGAATATGCATACATAATATGTGAAAAACACATTCAAAGGCCGTGGCAAATTACACGGAGGAAATCGGTCACCACCCTTTCATTGACTCCTCACTTGGCACTCTGTTTAAAATTTAACGAAAAGGAACAGGAAATGGAAATGATATCTGAATAAAAAATATGAGTAGTAAAGGTATACTTTCAGTTATACGCCTCTAGAGTCTAGATGCCATTTTATAAGAGAAAAACATGGAAAATGTCATTTCATGCTGAACTACATGTTCAATCAATTTCTCCCATTAAACTACGCACCTACACATGTATTCGCTTTATTTTGAGTATGTGAGAGCACTTTGTACACATCCTTTCCCACTCAATTCTGTTGTACATCTAATAATCATATAGTCATACAGACAATCATTGTATATTAAACAATGCTGTTATATAAGTAGTACAATGAAATGGAAGAACCCGTTATCAAAGTTATGCTTTTTATAACAGTATCACGTTATAAAATAGTGAACTTTGGGAAATTGAGTCCACCCTCAAAATACCCCTTTATTCCTTTTTACTACAGATAGATCAGCTTTCCCCTTTCTAGCACAATATCCATTTATTACGCTTTCCAGTTGTAACAAACGATGGACTTTCTTGAGACTTGGGAGATCGGATGTGGAAAAGAACTACTTTTGTAAATCCTTTATGGCGGAAGCACAATATGATATGAATCATCATCATCATGACCACAAAAAAGTATCATGTAGTGCACACAAAATCAGTCCATCGCGGGATATGAAAGAATAAAAAAATGAATGTTTCAGGAATGCGTATATTAGATTGGATGCAATATAGTGACTTTCTCATTCTTTATTAATATTCCGGGAATGGTACTCATATTGGACTGATCTCTTCCTGTTCCTGCGTTGTAGACTACAACTTGTTGTAAGTTCGGCAGTTCAAGAGGAAATCATCGTTGCTACGAATCCTTATGTTGTGCGTAGAAGTAAGATATAAATTAATAAAAATAAATAAAATTCGCGGTAAAAAGCCATACGATGCATCCAACATCAGAAACCTACAAACGACATTGTTCATCCAATTGTTCGTCTCTTTTTTTCAAGGGTTTATTGTGAAAAATATTCAATGATTAAAATGTTTAGGACTGACCATCAAACATAGAAAACGCCACAAAGGCTTGCTATATAAGATTTGCCTTGTTTACGACAAGAAAGTTTTGCGCACCTTGGCAAAAACTGTTTAAAGAGTTAGAAAATTTGATAAGTGGCTGAGAGAATTTGTCTGATCTGAAATGGCTTTTTGCAGAGGAACTCTATAAGTACAGGATTCTGTGCTTAATGTTTAACATGTGCAAAGAGGACAGATACTCAATGTCAAAAATATAAGTACATGTTTTCTTAGAAAGAAGTGATGAAAAAATAAATAAATAAATCTACCTCCAATGTGATGTGGTGTCTTTGTTTTAAATAAAATGAGCGGTTGTGTAATTCCACATTTTAATTTCACAATTTATGTACCTACCTAAGTCATATTATATTACTGTTCAGGCCATCATTTAATTTATTATGGAAAAATAACTGTGACTAACAAAAAGAGATTCTAATAATAATAATTTTTTTATTGCAACTTTATCCGAAATGTACCGTAAGAACGAAAAATTACCTAACAAGTGCAAGTGTTGGCGCACGCGCACTATTTTCTCCAATTACCCATTTGCGAAAACTTCCAGCGAATCCATTATAAAATATCCATGATTTTTGTCGGGTAAACGCACACCGGGCCATCTTATACAACATTAGGATTAGGAAAACTGGAATATGTAGAACTGTAGGTTTTACAAGATGAGACTGCATTATGAAACTTCTTTTTGCACGAAGTCTGCATTTGCTAACTACATAATATGCAATAATATGATATTATATCTTTGCATTGAATATTATCCTAAAAATATCGTGTGCCCTAGAAAAAGCATGCGAATTTGTACGGGGAAGTCTAATAATAAATCTTGAACCATTTTTTAAACACGTGCACGTGCCGTTCGAACATTTTAAAACTACAAAAAATAAGAATTTCGAGCATGTAAATATTATACATTTAATAAAAGTCTCAAGAAATAAATATTAAAAACCGAAATTTCGGGGACCCTTTTCATTTCCTGCATTCATATTTATTATATTATATATTATTATGCATAATTATTCTTTTTTGCCATGTAAGCTAAATTTTCCCCATTTACCATTGCTTTTGTCACAACATTTCCGTGGCACAAAGCTCATCTGGCAGAGAAGCAACAACAGCAACAACAACAACAAGAGTAATTGTTTATGAATGAATGTATAACAACCATGATCACATCAGTGTTGGGATCCTCTCATTACACTTTACATACAACAAAGCATTATTATGATTATTGTTCATGGAGCAACGAGCATTCACCCCACTTCCATTTTTAAATGTTGTCAAATGTATGAAAGCCCAATAATGGAAATGCCACCATGAAATTATTCTGCAGTGTTGAATTTCCTTGTAATGACTTTCTCCCTTGAAAGAAAACAAAACGGTACTTTGCTTTTATGGAAAGAGAGTCGTTATGTAAGTGCTTTCAACCGTTTTTTTTTGTACCCAAAAGCTATATAAAGTGTTTTATGTATCCAGCATATATATCTATAACTAGCCGATAGGCGATATGGATAAAAGAAAAGATGTGCTGCCGCCGCCGTAAAAACAAAGCCGCTAATATAAAATGTTTTTACCCTTTGATTTCCCTTTTTCTCTATGCCCCACCGCTTTCTCTTTCGCAGGAAGAGTTGCAACATCAACAGCAGCGCAGTGCGTACAGTTGTTTCACTTTCACTCAAATACTTTTACACAACTGTAAATACATACTTTGAAGTATGTAACACTTGACTACATAGTGTAATTGCAATTGCTTGCTTGCGTGTTTCTGCATTTTTCAATGCATTCATAGCCTATTAATAATAATAAAAATATTTTCATGTGCTACTTCATCCTTACTTTTTTACCCTTTGGTTCTATACTACTAGCTTCCTTCTTTTTCGTACACAGACAAATGGGAAAAGAAAGGGAGGTTGTTCCCACTTTCACTTTTGATGATGGAGTACCATAATGAATGCGTTATGTATGGGTTAATGCTTCCAAGAATTCACTAGCTTCTACCAAAAAACATGTACATCCACCACAACCTCTCTCTCTCTCTGTTTCTGTATTTATGAATACATAATAATAATGGAAACAATGAAAATGTATCTCCATAACTGTGAGTAGTACACACAACACATTTTACGAACTAACTTTTTTTAGTTGACTACAACCAAAATAAAAAGTATTCTGGTTTAAACGCATAACGCATACAGAAAAGACGTATATTTTGTGGCTCATTTGAGACTTTTTGTTTAGTGATATGAACAACAATAGTCAACAATAAATAAAAGTTGCATCTGATACTGATAAAAATACAGAAACAATGGTATTTATACTAGGATGATGTAATGCGCATTGTTGTGGTGGTGGTATATGTATTTTGTACACAAGCTTTATTATATGTAGGTATTTATTTTACCTTTCATGAGAATAATGACTCCATCGACTTCTTGTGCCGACTTAAATAATTCATAAAACTGTGCCCTGGTGAATTTGTTTAATGGGTGTTTGAAGCCACTTCAGGTTACACACAAATAGCTACACCTACTATGTATGTAGGTAGGTATATAGACATTTAGATTCTAGTAGATCATATCTTGAATGAGAAAGGAGACTCTATAGACGCATGAATGATGTAAAAAAATTAGATCAAAGACAAAACGTCGACAGAGTGAACAACAGCCAACAGTTCAAAGAGAATATAAATGTGCGAGGTTGTATGAACTTACAATAGTACCTATACGCATGTCTGTACATATAATGTAATGTAATGTAATCCGATATTCTTTATTGCTGGAGTGTTAAAAAGTTAAAATACACGAGGCAAAAAATAAATGTAAAACAAACAGTAAAGTCACCTCAACTCAGTATCTTAACACTGTAATCGACAAAAAAACTTATCAGAATTATTAGAAGAAAAAGAAACATTTTAATGGAGTTTATAATATGTACCCATATTCACCTTTGAAAGTGTTCATTAAACTCAAAGTTGTTGATTTTTCATCGCGTCACACACAACTGGACATTAAAATAGTTTAAACTTTATATTTTTGCTGCCGACCTAAATACCACCAAAAATGTCAATTTTCTCAACCGTTTATTCCAAAATGCTGCTGCCGCCACCACAGCAATAATAATAATAATAATAGTGCCGTAAATCATAATCCAGTAACGGTATTTTGAAGTAATTAAGTTATAAAACGGTCCATTAACATCATTACATATGCCAATGACCGACAAGTAGGAGTTGTTATAAAAATGGTTTATTTTCCACGTGTGTGCATTATTCACCTCCCACTTCATCTAAATTGAGGTGAATTTGAGAATTATTTTGTATAACTCATGAGTGTTGTTTTTTCATGGAGAAATTACGTCGTAAAGAGAATGAATGGCTCAAGTTGAATAAATATTATGTGTGTTCATTATCTCATGAAGTATCAACTTTTGTTTGGTCAGGCAACTTATAAAATAAACAGTCATTCATTACCCTCCACATGTGTCAATTGTGAGGTAGGGGAAGCAGCGATTATACCTGTATGTGGTTCACGTTGGTGGGGTTATGTATACCGTATGCCTTATTTAAGTTACTAACCACGAACTCGGCCACAGAAATGTGTCCATGAAAATGAAAGAATTGAAAGTTAGGCATGTTGACTTTGTTATATTTTTGGTATGGAAGAGATTCAAGGAAAGTTGGACATTGAACCACAAAAAAGGTAGTTTTAGGGAAATTCCGGCCAGATTTTCCTCCTTTTGTTGCCTTTGTTGGATGAACTTGAAATAGTTTTACATTATTTACAAAAGAATAAATAAGGAGGTTTAGTCCACTACTTTAATAAAAATGTGTGTCCTTTTTAAGGGTATGCTCGTGTGCCCCACATTCGACATTGGAATGTGGGGTTATGTGTAGTAGTATTCCAGACAACTGCTCTTAGAATATTCAGTGTAGACGTTTTTGGCCAATTATATTAAATCGATAACTCTACGAGATTATTCAGCAAATTTCCCGGATTTTTACCTCCTGTTCATTCGTGCAGCAGGGATGGCAATGGATTAGCAAATTTCCAGCATTTGATTTTGATTTATTGGGTGTGTTGCATGATTGCGCACATTTCACTATTTTTACATGTGCATCGTTTCCCCCAGCTTATTTCTGACTTTCAATGTATTAAAAACAACATAAATTCCTATATTTATGGTAGACTTGTCGAGGTTTAAGGACACACCGGGGCACACGTGTGTTAAAATATGTTTATAGCTGAAAAAATCAGCATGCTCACACGTCATAAGTTACACAAGAATGTTAATAATTTACTCAAATAAACACTTCCACCAACCATCCAAACCTATGAAGAATATTTATATATTATGAGTCCACCACCACACCACCACATGGGTGACATTGCATCGCTGCGATGCCATCGCATCCTCTTTGGTGACATTTTAACGGAAACAGGTTGTTGGTTTGAATTTTTCAAGTCCAAGTTTAGTAGAATACTAGCCACATGCTTATGTATTTATTATTTATATGCATATGTCTCACTGAAACCAGAAATTTTAATATACTTTCAAAATCCTATATTTCATTGAGAAAAATTAAAGGAAACACCTTTTCCATCATTTTTCATCAAGTTTTTTTTTTCATTTCGAGATCATACATGCAGCTTTGAGGTAAGTAAACGAAAGCAAAAAAACATAGCCTTGACTTTTAGCTTAACTTTAAAAAATAAAGCAAAAACACAACATGAGATCAGTATTTTTATAGTATTTAGATTAGTTGAAAATTGTATATTTTTGCATACAAAAAAATAAGTGGTGAATTGTTATTATTGTTAGGTAGGTGGTATATATACTCTCAGTACGTTCTGTTATATTATGTTGTTATAATTTTAAGTAATAAAAACTACGAATAAGCGTTAGGTAGCAAGTATAACAGCAACATTCATAAAAACGCGACAACAATCAAGATGCAAGAGAGAAAATTCCCTTTAATCTCCGCTCTAATTCTGTACCATATCAGGACTTGGAAATAAAATGGATTCCAGTGGGATTACTGAATTGCATGCCAAGCGATTCGCACGACGACGGCACGACATGCATGAAAGCATGGGCAGGTAAAATTACACACTGTGTTGCTGTGCATGTAGTATATATATTTGTAAGTTGTTTTAGTATAGTTAGCTAATGCATATCAGTGTACAACAAAAGCGCTGCTTTATGGACAAGTTAAGCACATCTTAAATTTCATCTGTCATAATACCTAAGTGGCGTAGGTATTCATACGTAACGTCAAGTATAAAAAGTTAAATCTGCGACGTAACAAACAGGGGGAAAAAACAGGTCCATTTACGCCTGTAGCTGTGCTCTGGTCATGTACCTATGTTTGTGTATGACGTATTATTAAATACACAGGTAAATAAATGTTTGCCCGCAGTAGTAGGCCTCTCCTCACCACTCAGTAGTCACTCAAGTCAATAATAATAATAACGTTGAAAAAATCCTTTCTTATTGCAAAGTTGATATTGTTAAAAGTAAACATAAATGTAAGTTTACGCTCAACACTATAATTTCTTTTGCTTGTAAGCAAATTTCAAATAAACCGTAAACATTTTAAGCAAATATGATTTCTACATCTCTAAACGTGCAATCAACCAGTCAAACTAGTACTTATCAAGCGATATATAATACAACAATAATACAACGTAAAACAATATTGTGTGAAAGAAAGGTTTTTTATGGGGTCAATTTTTTTTTAAAAAGAAATTTGATAAGGCTTTTATTTTTTGCCAATTTCAGGCACGTTATTTGAAAATTCTCATGAGTCATAACTGGTAAAAGCTGTTAAAAGTAAAGTTAAAGCTTTTGACTTATTACTAAAAAGAAAACGCTGCTGAACTATTATAGCCAACGCATTGTTATTTTTAAAAATATATGGAGTTTTGTGACGGCAGTCTTTATTAAGGCCTACTTTTTATTTAGCAAACATGTAAATTCTTAAAATAGAACAAAATATAAAATGTTTTCACGTTCTTGTCAGTCATTTTTATTTTTACATTGACCACACATGGGTATATCTGCAGTGCAGTCAAAAGTCGCTCAGGGGTCATAATTATATAAAAAGTGTAAGATTAAAAATATGAAATTTGAAATAAGCATACGCGCTACATTGACATACATTGACATATATACAAGGCAGTTATGGGGTGACATGTTTTGTCAATAAACAAACAACGTCACACAATTTTAAAACTACACAAAACGAAGGCCACGGGCATACACATGTTTCAATTTTAAAATTACTTGACGTATGTAATTTTCAAAACTAGCATACATGCATAAGAACAAACATAATTTCTGCTAGCATTTTCCTTCCCATGAGATTCTTAAACTCTCAAAGCTAAAAGACTCACAGAAATCATCTGCATTAGTACCATTTTGAAAGAAACACAAGATTTTTTCATGCTATCTTTTTTAATTTAGAAAAAAAACTTCATTTGAATTCCAAATACTTTTCACTTGTCAATTGCCAACATGCATGCAAGTTGATGTTTATGCATTTGTATACAGTTTATACTAAAAATAAGGTACATTTGTGCAAGAAAATTCTTACTGTGCACTTTTATTATACGGAGAACTACATTTTCTTCGTAATCGGATAAAATAAATTGTACTTTCACTTATGATGATAGGATTTTTAAACAGAGAGTTTTGTTTTTTTTGGGCAAAAGAAGTTAAAGTAGTCAGCACTCAGCCAGCACGTGAAGGCATGCATGACATGATATTGTAAAAAACAAAACGACAAAGGGTCACATCAAATGTTAGGTCTACAATTTTGAAATGCCAAGAAAGGTGCACATCGTGTATCGTGTGGGTATTGCATGTGTATTGTGTATGTACTCTACTTACAGCANCTTACAGCAAGTACTATTCCAGACAAAAGACTCTTAATTTCTATTTTCTACTCAGTTTTTATTAAAACTATACCAAGTTACAGACAACGTTTTTAGCAGTATTTTAGCAGCAAAATTTTCGCTATGCGGTTTTATACACATTTTAGTTTTATAAAGATAGTCTGTTTCTTCTTACATCACTTTCACTTGAGTTGGAAACATTCCCCAAGGGTGCCATGTGTGTAGGTATGTGTGTGTGTGTGTTTAGGTATATGCATGCATATATACTGCAATTGTACTTTATATAGCAACAGTAAGCAACCAGACAAAAGGGAGATGAGAAGGGCAAAAAAACGGACTAGGTCATAACCTAAGAAATGCGGTGTGGTGTGGCTTTTTAGTGATGATGATGAAACATGAGAAGATTTCAGAGACCTCCGTGGCTCTGAGCTATGCGATGATGATGGAAAGAATTACATGAAAAACAATGCTAAAGAGAGCAGAAAAGTAGTTTGTCTAATTCATTTTCTTCCTTTCGTCCAAAATTTTACCAGCCTCCCTTCCAAAACAGGTATAAGCATATTCTTTTTAGGTATGCACGTCTGTCTACCAACTAAAATGTGACTGAAAAAGGAGGAGCACAAAAGTAGTGGATGATGAGACGAAAGTCGGTGTGTTTGTCAAAATTATATCCACTATAGTTAATAAACTTGAAGAAAATTGCATCCTCTTCCTCTTTAAATCATTGGAGAGACTGCAGTTGAAATTGTTGTGGAGGACTGACAGGCCAAAAACCATCTACAGCGATGAGTTTATATTACTACTGTGCTTGTCATCCTGCTACCTATAGTCGTGTATTTGTAAGGATGTATGTACATGGCATGTCCTTGAGAGAAGCTATAGGTGATGATGTGGATGTGGTATCCATTTTGTAAATAGAGAGAAGATTTTCTACAGAAATCCCCCTAAAGCGACTAAAGAAACATATGTGGTTTTCATCCTTTCATCATCAACAGGATCACAAGGTGAAAACTCAGTTTGTTAGTATAATTTACTCTTTCAAATCCAAATGGCACTTCCCTTTGAAACAAATGCAGTTGTCTGATTAACCACATCCACATACATACAAAGATCTCGTTTGCCATTCTGTATAAAGTGTACTATGTATCTCCACCCACCCAACGTCATTAGCAGCTCAGCATCATACTTTTAGTCATTAATGAAGACTTATTCTTTTGGGATTTATACATGTCACAAACATTAGTACATTAGTCGGTGTATATGTAATAGAACCTTGATCAAAAATGGAATATTTTACAAGGTATGATAATGGCAAAATAAAAGCACCATATTCACATATATGGCATATGGCCTTGCTGACATAAGGTTAAGTTTTTTGTGTAGGAGTGTAGGATACAGCGAGTACCACCACAAAACCAACTGTTCACAAGTTCATGCACACCACAAACTTTTGATTTTTTAAAATATTAAAAAACATAGTTTGGCATAAATATACGTTATATATAACGTACACTCACAAACTTATGTATGAATTGTCGAAAGTCGAAACCAATCCTAAGTCCTAGTCCTATAATATGTTAGGTATGTGCTAATATGAGTTGAATGTACAACGTTGCATAAAACTTAACTTTAGTTATAGAAGCAACTAAAATAACACATTACAGAAGACATGAAATAGTACAGTAATGGTATCTTGATGCTCCAAGAACTCCATCCCAACCGTCAACCGTAGTAGACTGGATATGATAGTATTTTCATGCCTAGAGTTACATTCCTTTCGTCTGATGGGACAAGCCTTTAAAATTTTATGCCATTGATGAGTGGAACGAAATGGAAACAAGAAAGACCAGTCATTGACGAATGAGTGTAAAACTGAAAACGCGTGCTCAGTGAGGACTCCTCATTCAACACTAAAAATGTCATTTCTCCAGTTTGTTCATTAAATTGCAAAACTGTCGTATTTTAAGTAGCACTTTCAAAATGTTTATAGCCAGACGTCCATTTCTTGAGCATACTAAAAGTACAAATAAATAGCCAAAAGATGCTACTGTGGTACTGCTTATTTGGCATTTATCTATTTCCGACATTTAGGATTTTATACTCTTTCCAGACATTTCAATTTTGTGGGGGAAGCGAAAGATATTATTTTGTTGTTTATTGCATCCGTCATCGACCTATTGCCATCTTCTAAAAGCCCGAAATTTCATAAACAAAACAATGCAATACAACAAACATGGATATTAAATATACACAGTATTCAGTAGGAGGACGAAAGTAACAAATAAGTAGACTTTATGCCACAGCAATATAATATGTCATGTTGGTGTATACCTATGCAGACATATGAGAAAAACAAAGGAGAAAATAAATACCCAAGAAGTGCACTACACACACAGTGTGAGAGTTTCAACTGGAGTACATGTAGCAAGTTCCAGGGTATTATTACATGCTCAAGTCCGGAAAATCTGGTCTAGGTAATCTAAAAAGGAAGCAACAAATGCAGAAGAACCGCAAACCAAAACAAGGGAAAAGTATGCGGATGCATGAATGAGCGGTGTTATTGAAAAAGACTAAGCAGCCAGAGAGAAAATCGTCTTGTTGATGACGACGATGATCATTTCGGAGGAAAGAGAGAGAGATAGTAAAGAGAACAAGTTCTGGATGCACAGTAAAGTGCTGAAGACAAGAGAAAAACAAGAACCACAAGAAAACAATTGAGTGAGGAGAAAATGATGACATTTTATTCTAGAATTCCAGAGTTTTATATGCGATACTCCTCCTCCCATTTCCATAATATCATCTTCTTCTTCGCTTTCTAGAGATGCGGCGTATGAAGTTAATCTTGAGGAAGAAAACAGAGAGAGAAGATGGTTGTTTTTCTTACTGAATATACCACTACATTTTCCTTTTATGAAAATCTTCCATTTATCTAAATGATGGGAAGTAGGGATATATACTTAACTTAATATTTATGTAACACAGTCATATATATAGAATATAGATAGTGTTATGTATCGAGTTATGTATATGTGGCTCCAGGAAACTTTTATTTTTCTATTTGCTATAATATGATGGGGTAGAGTGGGGTTTGCTAAAGGGTGTTTAGAAAACGAGCGTACAACGCATTGAGTGTACTAGAATAGAAATAGACAATCCTGACAATGAAGTTTAGTTCAAACTAACTTTATTCTACTACGTTAGAGCTTTGTGCCAATCTTTGGAGAGAAATAAATCTTTTTCCTTTTTTAAAAATATTAATGGCGTGAAGATTAGCATTTGTATCTGATACTAATATTAATAGTTGTAATAACGCCAAATACATGTGCTTACGGTATAACTGCTAGATATTATTCGTTACTTTTCTAGCTACATCACATATTGTACAGTGAAATCAATAAAATGCGTACATTATGGTTTAGACATCAGTACTTCATCCTTACAGACACACCTTATGTACGTTTTAGAGTTCAATCTCTATTGCTTTTCGCCCAAGGGATTGTAGCAGTAAAGTTGTCTGCTTACTTCTTCTTCTTGGTACTTTGTTCTAACAAAAAATGTCAATACGTGCCCCTTAGAACGTTTTGTTTTTCTTTGAGCATTTGTGCATGAAAACACAATGAAGAGGAAAAAGAGGAAAGCAATATTAACATTCCTAAAGTCTTTCTGACGAACATGTATGTACAGTGCGCAGCATTGTATATAGTTTTTACCTATTACAAGTTTATGAGGATCTAATATATTGTATTATTTAACTTTAAACGGCAATACTTCCTTATTTTCAGCCAGACTAGAGGCAAACAAGAAAAAGTACTACTTTGCCGTTTTCACCGGATGCAAAAGGCAAATATATAGAGACTGAAGGGAATCCACAACACCCGGAAACAAAGGGAAACAAGAAACAACCTTATGTTATAGGAAAATGTAAACTGAGCAAATAAACAATGATACATTGTCTTCAGAAATCTAGAATTGATATGTATTTTTTAAATGTAGGTAGGTAAATATGTATACCTAGTCAATGTTACAGTTATACATGCTACTCCAATTACACTTTCATTCATGCAACAAGCGAGCACAAACAGACAAAAAAGTATTCTTAGATAAAGGATGACATTAGGTTTCATTTATGCATTATTTACTCCATCATGAGTTCATCTGCACACTCAACTATTCAACAGAGTGGTAGTTCTGTTCTAGTAGCAGAACGCACAGTATATATATTTTTTGTATTCTCTACTCTGTGGCCTATCATACATATTACAACAAGTTGGTTGGGAGCGCATGAGACTGTGAAGAAAGAAGAAAATAATCTAGTTTTCTTTTTCTCACAGGATACATCAACTTGTTTTGCTATACCATTTTGAATGTTACAGCAACACAACAAGCATGAATATCAGTTGGTTGGTTGGTGGAGTGTGGCACTACACACTTTTGCATGTATATTTGCTTATATACATAAATGTGGTTCATTTCATTGAACAAAGAAATGGAATGTAGGATGTAGGTGAACTTTTCGGCAAATGGATTTCTCTTTGATTGTGACAACAGCAAAGAGAACTTTTGTCACTTTTTACCGGCTGCTCTCTATCTCTATCTCTCGTTCTGACTCTCTGTGTGTGTCTCTCTTTTTTTTCTCTTTGAGCATTTGAGTAGGATTGGGATTTTCCCTGAAAGTACATAAAAACCTACATAAAGTCAAATATAAAAGGTTTCTCTTTCCTTCTTCATAGTAAATTATGCCGACACCGCACCGCGCTATGCTTATTCCACCGTGTCACTACCACCGCGACGATAATATTCTCAGGACGAGATGAGAAGCACAAAAAGAGGGAAAAGTATGTAGTATGGGTAATGCATGTACATTTGCATACTACGTGACTACTTAGGCAGTACAAGCAAAACGAGTAAAAGATAAATTGTAGGAAATTCAGTAAAGCGACAACAGAAGAGGAGCAGCGGTTGTTGTTTTTTTCTTGGTTTGCTCCTACCACTGCGGTGCAATTCCCATTGCGGCTCATCATATATAAGAAAATAGGGAACCGCAACAACGCTCACACAAAACAACACAACAACTTACATAACAATATAATGTATGTATAACTAATATCGCAGTTTGGCAGAAGACAAAGCACACCACCCGAATAGCTGAAATGATGCGGCACAGTTGTTTTGTAAAAGGAAACTCATATGGAGTTGTACATTTGGTACATATTTTTCCGGTGAAACCGCACCGACGGAGGATGAGTGGAGCAGCTCATATTAAATTGCTAAAAAGGACTTGCTTGGCTGCCTATACAAGCGCTCACCAACACCATGACCATAAATATATACAACATGTTTTCCACTTTTGTGCATTCTACAAAAAATGCATTGTTTTGAGAAGGTACATGTTTTCTGCTATCATCTTCGTGAGACTTGTGTGTAAAGTAGCGTGTGGATCATATGAAAATGACGAATTTCGTGGTGGCAGTAAAAGGCTTTTACCTCATATGAAGAACAAATCATAAGTAGAAAGTACAGAGATGAAAGACAGGGACTATACCAAGAAAAGACACAAAACATTATGCTAAGTTGATTAGATAAAGCCATTAAAAGCACAATATTTACTCAACTACAGATTATAAATCTGTTTTAGG
>JAITYZ010003187.1:0-10723 GCA_027744595.1 Paronellides praefectus | reverse complement strand
CCATCATATGTGCCATTATTATATGGTGGTGGTAGTACACATTATTGCATTGATATTGATAGGTATCATCAAAAAAAATAAAGTCGTATCAGATCAGAATTCATCAGAATCATGAATAACCTTTTTTTTAACGTGTGAAGAATTAAGTGAAGCACTTTTACATTATCAATTGTATCATTATTTTTGTTTTTTTCAAGTGTACACACAATCGCATGCACATTAATAAAGAAGGCAGGTTGATAGACAAGCATACTAAAAAAAAGTAAATGTTAAATAAATAATTGCTCCTTTATGCCAAAAGGACACAGAAGGCAGGGATATAATAATATTTTTTTTCTTGAAAAAAAAACACACAAGTACACAACTGACTTGACTGTTTCACTATATGTCTAATATACTATTACTACCACTTATACTACTACTACTCTATGCCAATAAACAACAACAACTTTACTTTTATGTCATTTTGAATAATATTGTATGGTGATGCTCAAATTGTATGAATGTATGAATTTTTGCAGAGATTCACAACCTTCACCAGCGTCACCTTGAGTCTTTTCGTTGGATCTGCAATTCTTGGTAAGTATCCACACTCAAACACGTATAATATCTAATATGTTTGATAATAATTATTATAATATCCGCTTTTATGTACAAGAATTTACCATTAACAAAATGCGGCTGTGAAAATGCAAACTAATAACTGCAAAAAAAATATTGTTTCTTTTTGGATTATTTGTGATTGCTGCTGTTATTATGATATTTTACAAGAATTTACCATTAACAAAATGCGGCTGTGAAAATGCAAACTAATAACTGCAAAAAAAATATTGTTTCTTTTTGGATTATTTGTGATTGCTGCTGTTATTATGATGTGTACATGCCTGCATATATATGTATGCGGTATGATATAATAACATTATGCACAATTCATATGATAAGTTTTTTAAAGCAATTTTCCACGTATTTTTGAATCATTTAAAAAAAATATACTATTGGTATAGTATTGGTACATGTCATATAATATAGAATACCAAGATAATATATGTGCACAGTGCCTATCTTCTGTGTCTCCAGTATAAAAAAATGCGATTGTATTGGGTAGATAAGTAGTTTATTGTTTTATTAGCTTTACGTGATTTCAGGTAGAAAATTAGTGGCAAACATTGAAATGTTATGATATACAACCAGAAAAAAAGACATTGAGCTGCACTTGAAAATTCATGGGAATGTCATCTCAGATTATTATCATCATCATCACAGTCAACTCAGTAAAATGCATTGGATTTGAGTATGTAAGAAAGAACGGATGAAAAATCAAGTCGTTGAGCCAAACCGATGACGACGTCATCACTACAAATCTTATTACTACCAACTCGATACAATATACAATGTGCTCTACTCCTTTTTTTGTGGCCACTATTTTGTATTAATTTACTGGAATTTGGAAAAACGTTATCAATGATTCATGATGGGTGTACATGCACAAAAATTCAGTATAGCACATATGAATAATTCATACATTTTTGGTATAACACGTATTTTATTGAAGTTGGACTGTCACTAAAATAATTTTTCATGGAAAAAGAAGTAGACAATTTTTTTTAAAGCCTACCGACAACTAATTTTTTTTACTTGCCGTGTAAAATAACAATGGTCCTACTTTGAATTAATTTGTCGTTTAGTTTAAAATATAAATACCTTGTCATTGTCCTCTTAATAATATCCATGTTATCTAAAACTGCTTGTCATGCTGGCATAAAATATCCCAAGAAAAAAGAATCAGGAAGCGTCATAACTCCAAACGGATTTTGAATTCCAACTTAGTAAGAAAAGAGTTGAATCCCCAAATAAATTATGGGTTTTATTTATGAATAATGCGACGGGTTTTCCAGACATTCATCGTGGACAAATCTTTTGTCTGGGTGTTGAAGAAGCTACATACAAACATAACAGACGGCACAGTAGGGAACATCTCGGTTTATTTTTTTTATTTTAGAAAAAATCGTGCCAAAAATTTGTACAGATAATAATGTTCAATTAGGCTTAACATGAATCATGCTGCGGATGAGTAAGGGGTCTTTGTTGAACCAAACATACCACCTAAGAAAGTACAAATCTTGGAAAAGACGACTTTAAAATGAATAGGTATTCCAGCTGGAATGAAACTTTGAATTTTAAACGATAAATTAGTGAATTATGCGTTTTTATAATGAAGAGTAATGACATTACGTCATGAGGACATATACTTCTATTTCGTATCCATCCACAACTAAGTTGTATTTTTGTATCTACCTGAATACATGATTACTACTTTTGCTATTAATTATTATTTTGGCGTTAAACATATGCAAATCTAATTCTTTTAGCAAATCCAGTCTATCCTCCATCACTTCAAGTCATATATTTAAGTAACGCTGTTAATCTAATCCCTCATCGATGAACAAAAAAGATCAAGAAACAACAAAATCTTTTGCAACATAAAAAAACTATTAATTTCATACGCCACGACCGTTGTTGTTACGTAAGCTATACAAGTGTGTGTACTGTTTGACCGTAACCGTGAGAAAGATGGAATATTACAGAACAGTTAAACAGACTAGAGGTAATAATTATTTACTTACATCATCATCATATAACCAACCAGATCAACCTTTGCCTTTGCAACCAGATTTATACTAAAAAATAATATATTGTAATAATTATTTCTGGTTAATACCGCATTGCAAATTAACTGTCTTCGCTACTACTACTACTGTAGTTGTTGTTGATTGTGGACTCCACACTGCTGTTATTTCTGGTTAATACCGCATTGCAAATTAACTGTCTTCGCTACTACTACTACTGTAGTTGTTGTTGATTGTGGACTCCACACCACTGTGGAGTATATAACCAGATGTATATAGTTTTTGTGCATAAAAATATACCTTTTTTCTTTGTCTTATTGTAATGTTTATAAAGCCACAAAAGACCGTGATAAAATCTCTCAAGTTTACTCTTAAACTACCTATCTTATTACTCCTTTTAACTCGAAATAAACCCAAAAAATCAAGTTTTCAGCCTTTTTCTTGTTTCATCATCACATCACATTTATATTTATTGGTATTATTAGTTCATTTTATTCTTATCAATCTAACCATCATCATGAATGGTGTATATGTATCGTCGTGGTCAAGTGTAAAAAAAGATGATGCAGCAGACAAGACCTTGAGAAGAATTGCAGAAAGAAAACTTTTGCCACATATTTTTATGTATGCTACTATTATACCAGCTTTTTGGACGATAAAACCAACAAAAAAATAGATGCTTACCCAAACTGAATCATTGTAGTTGATGCGTAAAACAAGTTTAACTTTGTATATAGTCACCACAGCACACTGAAAAGTATGTGAAGTAGGAAGCACATTATCGTCATCGTCATCAATCCCAAAATCCAAAAACTGCAACCATATTACATGTCTCCACATCCACATAACACTTTTCAAGTGCAGGTAAAAACCGCAGAAAAGGGAACATGAAAATATATTTATGATGTTGATTCGTATAATTTTTTTTATTGTGTTGTTACACATATTTATATTATTCATTCCATCTGTCTCAAAGTGAGCAAGCCAGCATCATCACTCCTCTTGTTTTAACACAATTCATCCATCAATGTATTCGTAAATTGTATTTCTTGATAATCGTATAATATGCAAACATACAAGTTATTCTTGTCTATCTTTTGATGTAGTTCATAAAAGATACCCAGCAAACTTGCATATTGATTAACAACAACAAGTATCTCTGATTGCATTTTATTGAATGGGTTGCGTTGTTATATTATTACATGTCATGTAAATACATAAGAAAATACACACTGCTACGACACAAGAGCAAGTCAAGATTGCTGGTGGTCTGGTGATGATGATGATTATGATGGTGGCAGTGGCGATATTGTGGCTGTAAAATTCTACAGGTAATATTTATGTGATGTGATTTGCAAGTTGCAACCCTTTTTTCTATAATGAGTGTGCTAATAATAATGTTTATACATTGCCACCATTGCACTTGTCTTTTATTCCTCCTCTCGTTATATTGGCTTGTTTCTGTGTGGTTAAATCTTCTAGATTACTTTTGTTGCATATCAAGTGGTGGTGGTGGTGGTGATGCGATGGTAATAGTGATGATATCACTCAAGTCGTGTATGTATGTATATGCAGTGCATAATATTGTTGCAGCAACAATTAGGCCATGACCTATTTAGGCGTTTTGCACGTCGTCGTGTCGTTCTTCTCAAGGTTCTTCCTGCATTTTTAGTATTTTCATTTCATTCCACTTCAACTTGTTCAGAGAGAGTCACAGTCAACCATCCAAAATTGCGAATTCATAAAAAGTGTACATATAAAAATGATAGAGATGAGGATAAGGATAGATATATACATATTTATTTAATCATTATTATAGGCAGACTGGCAACATTTTTTGTAATTTTTTTCCTTCTCTTTACATTGGATTTCACTTTCTTTTTACGACGTGACGATGATATTGGTAAACGACGTATTAATGGAAGCATATCAGTTGAATCATCAACAGCAGCGATGTACTTGCTTGATAATTAAGATACCTGTTTCATTTTGATTTTTTTTTGTATTCTTGCTGTAATTGTCATGCTTTAATGGAAGAGAGGTGATGGTGATGTGTCAATAAGATTAGGTGTCATCAGCACGCGCGCGCTACACGTCAATCTAGTTAGTCATGCGAATATTATTATGTGAGGATAAGTGATTATGCGATTTTTTGCAAGCTGAGTGGATTGAATGCACAATATAAATCGTTCTTGAGTGAGTCTGTTCACTGTTCTCTACTTGTAATAATCGTAGCAAATATTTGATCACGCGTTACGACTTTTAACAACGCAAGACAAAGATGTAATGAGATGATGCTGACGACAAGTGCACAAGAATCAATTTGGTACAATTTACTCCGTGTGGATTCAATTTTTTTGAAAAGCTTCTGCCGTATGATTTTGATTTGTCTCGTATTAAAAATTGAACGAATTTTTTTATGGAAAAAAGCTATGTGTATTTTTAATATAAATTTGAAGAGGTTTAATTTGTCCAAGACATTGTAAAACGGCAGAGGCATATTTGTTTAGAAGTCAAAATGTGAGAAGCATGAGATATTATGCCATTTAACTGGAAAATGAATCGTTCTGTTGCGTTTGCGGACGTCCGAGCCGTGAAACGTAGGAAAGGGTCAGTGTGTAAAATAATCGTAGTCTACATTTCACAACTGGGTTTTATATGGGGCGGATGAACACATAAATACCTAAATAGGTACTTATTTATATTTATATTATTATAATTTATAATCATAGACATAATTCATCCTGAGCTCAAAATATCTTTTTTGAAAATTATACACGTCGCAATCAATATTAAAAAGTTTAAATATTGGTGATATATCTTCCATAGATAAAAATTCCGCGTAGGATGCATGGATGTATATATTAGGACATCGTCAATCGTTCCAGTGTACGAAAAGTTGTACAAATTAGGACCCATGTCATGTCATAACACATTCTTTTAACATTATTTTACGCATTCATAATTTGTTCTGTCGTTTTGATGTATGACGGGCGGCTCCATCCCATCATCACACAAACAATATATAAAATATATGACGATACATTTTACCTTAGTAAACTACGAAATATTTACGTTATAAATGAATCAGTGAAGAATCTAAACTCTGCTCACGCACATTTTGACAATGTGAGCTTCATATAGCCATAATAAACTTGAATTTTTTTATTATGACCCTTATTCATGTCGTGTCATATCATCCCATATCGCATACCTTTGCATCATCATTTTATTGCGCTATGTTGACTTACGCTGACGTTGCGTCGCGTTGCTGTATTTTGCAAACAAAATTGCCGTCCTTGCTGCAAGGAATGTACTTTGCAAATGTGAATGCGTGCCTGTGTAGGAAATCACAACAAACGTATAAATATACAACAGGAATTTCCCTTTCGATCAGATAGAAGACGTTTTGTCTTTTGAAATGTTTCTCTTTGACTTAAGGATTTGCACTAATTATTTTACCAAAAAATTATACATAAACAGAAGTGAATCATCTCATTCATTAGGCTTCTGATTGAAATTAGTTAGGTAACAATAAATGACAATGAAAACAACATCTACTTGCATTGCATTTGTATGAAATGGGTTGGATTTTTCGTTGTCAATCGTTGGGAAACCATGAACATCATCAAAATTTTAATGAATATAAAAGAAGGGGATGTACATCATATTTTTTATATGTTTGCATGGCTAAATGGGTGTAACGAAAAGTAGCGGAGGAGGTATTAAATGTAGCAGAAAATGTAGCGACGTACGTACGTGTGCATTTCCAAAAAAAATACGTCGTGGTGGCGGACATACGTGTACGGTTTGCACGGTAGAAGGTAAAGTAACGAATATTGATAATTGCATTAATTAACCTCTCAGGGACCACTGTTAGGTCATGAAAAATATACTCACAACCACCGCACCGCATAACCAAGTAGCAATACTGATGATAAATTGTCAATAATTCTTAGATACACGCACAAAAATTACATCATTGCCGGCCGGCTCTGATCGTAAAGAAGCAGATTAATATATTTTATTTTTGAAATGTGGACATTAATAATAACTTTAATGACAGGACTAAAAGATTTAAAACTAAATATCAAGTTTGATCGAATCACGATTAAAAAATATAAAAAATTCTCGGAAAATGTAACATGAAATGAGTAGAGCATGACAGAACATGAGACATTAATACTTCCCCAAAGCATAAAGTACAAAGCGAGAAAAAAATCTTATTACAATTGACACCTGACGCATGTCTCGATTAGTAAAAGGATTTTAATTGATTTATGACGGCGGCAGTGGTGCGTTGGTAGTTTTGTTCATTAGAGCCTGAGAATAAATGAAAGGTGTTCACGAGAAGTTATAAAAATGCGAAATGAATCCATAGTTCAGTTTTAATTAAAACAGTCACTCATCAGCAGCAGGTAAAAAATAACAGGCAGAAAAAAAATTTAATGCCACAAGTTTAGTGACATTCACAATCAAGCATGAAGGAATTCATTAAAAAAAGTTTAAGGTGGCTGGCGGTAATTAAATGGATTATTTGTGTGTGTGAGAGACAAAAAAGGTTCTTTATGTCTGCACCACAAAAGCAAATGTCCAACAAATGCGTGAAAAAAACAAGTAGGTATGGTATATGTATAGCAGCAGAAAACTCTTGAGAGTTTGTTTATACAAAGCTTTTATTACAAGAAGCACGACGGCCTTGCTCAAGGTCACCGCATTCTATTCACATGAGCTTGGGATGATGTACCGTTATACATTGCCTACTCACACAGCTGCATGTACAGAACATATATAGCGTATTCTCGTAGACGTAGACGTCTTATTAAACTCCCTCTCTCAAAAAAATTGTTGAAACGCTGAAAGGTACAGCAATACATGGGCTTATATTCATATTGTTGTAGACACAGACTGGGCTCAGGTTCTGCTCTGGTTGTTAACGGTGTGAGGATTTTGATGAATTCAATTGAAGAGTAAATACTAATAAAAAAATTAGACATGCATCTTGGGAAGAACGTAAAACTCATTATCACGAGAACAGAAAATAACAAGGGATTTTTTGAAAGCAAAGTTGTTATTCGATAACATTTTTTAATTAATTATTTAAAAGTGGATAATTTATGGGTAATTTAGTTAAAAGTAAACTTGACTTTATATAAAGTATTGCTGATGATGATAAGGTCAATATTTTAATGTGTTGTAATAAGCCATAATTTATTAAGTTTTACCTGAGAAAATAAAACTGGCATATTTGAGCAGAAGTTGGTATGTTGATTATCGCGATGATAAATCTAGTAGACAATTTGTCATATGGGGCAACATGTTACCGGAATTAGCAACCAATCAAAATGCTATTTTTACTCTGTAAATGAATCAATTACATTGATTTTTTAGTTTGTAGTGGTATTTCAACCCCGTTTGCAATTAAAATTTTAGTAGATTTGGTGGTAATTTGTTCACAGGTATAAAAAGATAGTTTTTAACTTTTAATTCAGACTTTATGCAAACACACGAGTGCAGTGTGACAGAGTGAGTTCATCTTCTTTTATCATTCCAATTGTTTATTTATCAAACTTTTAAAAATATATATGACGATACAATATAAAACAATGCATGAACGGTGCGTAGACAATTATTACGAGTCACATCTCTATTTTGATTCTATTATACTGGGGGTGTAGTTATGATATGATGATTTGATGATGCATTCAATTTAATTTTTTATTTATCGATTGCTTCCTCATCTCCTCCTGACATGCGTGATAGTCAACTAGTCAAGCTTACTTTATGCGTTTACTAGAGCCTCCTTTCATTGCTGTTTGTTTTGCAAGAATTGCAGTCATCTTCCTTACGCAATAAATAAGGAGAACCTACAAAACCAGACCGGCCACCAAAGCATCCATATCCAATCGTGCCGCAATCCCCATCACCAAAACAATAGGACATGTCATGATTCATTCATGATAAATGATGGCCCAATACAAAGATGCATTCGCCACATTTGCCTATATCGTGTATCTTCATAATATGCCCAATCATTTCACTTCCGCACTTTTTATTGCCACTTGTCAATTCTTGTTCCATGTTCAATGTCAACATCCCCATCACTGGACACATTATTTCTGTTCTGAGAATGCCTCCAAATTTCATAAAAAAATAGGATGTGATGACGCTATTGATGATTTGATGTCTTAATGTAAAATAGTCATATAGACGTAGTCATTATAATAAGCAGAGGTATTTACTACCTGTGGCTTTTTTCTGTTTAAACAGCTAATAAATTTTTCATTAACAAGTCATCATATTAGCTTTAGTGTTATCATCGTTCAAGACAATTTATTATCAATTTGTCAAGTCAGTTTACTTGTGTCTCATTTTTTGCTGTAGTTATTATCATCCACATCATCACTGCTCATTTTGATCAATTTACTTCCTTCCAGCAACAGCATGGGAAATGGACAGGTGTGCGTTGAGCATAAGCACAGAGAGTAGAAGTGTACATTTTTTTTGTATAACATAGGCATATATAATGTGATGATGTGTATAATTTTGTAGCAGAAGATGGAAGTAATTTGTCACGGTGTATGATTTGCTTAGCGTTTGGTCATCATCCTCATCGTCGTCACTGTTGTTGTAAGCCATGACCTTGCAATTCATTCAACTTGTATTTTAGACTTTTGTTTGTGTTGTTGGGCCTTTTTGGTTTTTTTTGGCTGGCTCTTTAGAAAAGTAAATGACATGATGAAATATATATGCACGGCGTGGCAAGAAATAAAATCACTCTCATAATATGACTCATATAAAAACAAGATGAACAAGTACTTTTTCTATACACAAAGTCAGTCAACAACAAAGATTTACATGTTTCCTTTAAATATTTCTTCCCACTTTTCTATTATTTTCTTTTGCGTCTGTAGTCGCTCTTTTTTTTCTTGTGACTCTCTGTTGTGAAATGAAATGATACACAAATAATAAGAGTCTCAAAACTGTAAAGTAATACGTTAGTCACGTAATCTCAACTTCAAGTCGTCGTTACAGCAAGAAAACCATGAGCTTTGAGTCAGTCATCCGTGTAAAGCAGGAAGTAAAAATTTTGTGTGGGATGACATTGATTTTTTTTTGGTTTTACTCTTGTGCGTTGTTTATATACAACCATCACCACCAAGTCCAAGGCGGACGTACTATATAAGACGAAAAGTAAAAGAGGGAATGAGGATTTAATGATGAAATGATGATAATGGGAATGACAAAGCAATAATAACTTTTAGTACTAAAAGAAGCATTTTTTGAAGTCCAAGTTCAATGCTACAACCCTTTTTGGCATTCAGCAGCAGTCATATGCCATTTGACGGATGGTTTATGATTATGTGGAATAGTGGAATTTTTGGAATATTATTATGGGATAAATATACGATGCTGTGTGATGAGAAAATGAATGCTGAACTTTATTGAAGGGTTGATTTATGTGTAGATATTGCGTAATAGCAAAATTGAATGGTAAATGTACACATTTCTTGTGTACAATTGGTATACTGATTAATATTGTACTGACTTGTTTGCTATTTTGTGCGAAAATCTATTTCTGACTTTGCAAGACTATGTCGTTCACTTTAATTCAATCCAGCCGTACGCATATGAAAGTGTACTCATCTTCGTTCAGACAAAGCTGTATCAATATTTTTAATAATCTGAACGGCGTCAATGTTTTTTTAATTTTGGAAATCAATGCTTCATAATTAAAAAGATGTTTGTTAACCATGGCATTAGTCAATCGTAGGTAGAGATATAAATACACACATTATGACAGGATAAAGGTATTGATAGAAAAATTACTAATTTCTTACAGACGCAACAACAAAAATTGTTAAAATTTCATTATGCGTAAGCTTATATAAATGCACATCATAGGTAATAAATATTTATGTTTATGCTATGTAATTTTCATCTACCAAGAAAACAACGCCATCACTCAAATGAGAGTCAAAAGGTGTAATTTAATTGTAATGAATGTAAATAACTTACTAGCTCCCTATCTCCCTCTTCTCCTCTCTCTCTCTCTCTCTCTTCTTCCACGACGGGAGAAAGACAGGTGGTGTGTG
>JAITYZ010003186.1:0-12864 GCA_027744595.1 Paronellides praefectus | reverse complement strand
CTATGGAGTCGCAGAAATAAAGAATAAGAAAAAATGTGTCAAGTTGGCACAGACATATTCCTAATATTACAACACACTCACAATCCAATCAAAAATTCCCCAAAAGCTTAAAAAACGCAGTTCCAGTAGTGAGAGGAGTATATTGTAATAATATACGTAGTAAACAGCAAATATGTACAATATTCATGAAATATTTCCCTCACGTATTGAAATTCTTATGCCAAATATGTGTATTTTTTCGCATGCATATTATGGAGTAGTATATGGGAATTTTTGAAAATTGTTGAAATGCAGGGAAGCATAGTGTCAGAAAGCCAAGTGTCTAGAATAATTGCATGACAAACGTGTGAAGAAAAAATGTAGAAAAAATCGCAAAATATTTTATAAGAATATAAAATAAACCGTTATTTTGAAACGGTGATGCATATTCGATGCTGGTGATGTGGTGATCAGTGATCACTACTGCTATATATAAACTATAAACTTACCAGGAATACTACTATCAACTGTAATGCTGTAGTAAATGACATGATACTAAAATTTTGTATACCAATCCGTCGTGTCTGTGAATGACAATGGCACACAAGAACATATTATGCACTGTATAGATGAATTTGCTACTGCTGCTCCACTGCACTTATATTGACAGCATGAACATTTGGGTGGTTGGCTGTTGGCTTGACTGGAAGAGTTTGAGGGGAAATAACCGTTTTTGCAGAGAAGAAAGTTGAAGAAAAGGTTGTATGAGTATACATGTAAGTGGTTGTAGCAGTAATAGTAGTAGAACAAAGGAGTAGAACAACTGAATAAAATTCCAATTTGTCACGATGGAATATTCGATAATAGTAAATGATATGGAATTCGGCTCGTTTGCTACTCTGCCATGTAAAAAACAAAGGAAAAGGCGCTGTTGAAGAAAGTGCAGTGCATATGATAGTTAGTCGTTGTTCCGTTGCTGCTACTGCATGTTGGATGGATTTATAAAAAGTGGGACACCCTGCAAGGATAAGAGAGTTGAGAATTAAACGAAACGAAAATGAGCAAAAATTTGAAAAGCCTACGGTGAAATTGGCAGTGTTCGTCGTGATCATGATGATGATGACGAGGACTATGCCTAGAAACTGCAAGTGCTCCTGACAGCAAACAACCAACCTGCGTACATGTACAGCATGGCTTTATAAGCAATAGTAATAAAAATATCATGCGACTGCTCGACTGACATTATACTTTTCTGTCAAAATAAAAGTTTCCCAAAAATATGTTTTAAACGTTTCTAACTAACCTTATTTTTACATGGAGGTCTCCATTAATATGAAATGGCAAAAATAAAGTTAAAATGTAAAAATACCCTGTTCGATAGCATCGTTGAGCCAACAATGCAGCGTTTTGGACTACATTATTGCTCACGCTTCCCTTTGGCCTTTACATGTCGAGGGAGCAAGTGTAACTATCAATATAGTGCTGGTGGTGTAGAGCTCTTAGCGCTCTTGTCATCCTTCTTGTTTTTGTAAGCGTCGGAATAATGTTGATTTGAGTCTGAAATCCAGACTCTGGATTAGTCGGAAGGAGGTGGAGAGAACGGAAAAGGCACGATCGTGTAAAAAAATGAGAAAATATGGTAATGGGATCAATTTCATTTTCTTATACGGGTACATGTCTTGATGCTTAGATGTAAAATGTTGTACAGTTGTATACTGATTTGAGCGGCAACAGCAAAATGCATGCTAAATTATATTCATTTACAAAATATATGACAGTAATGGGCCTGGCGTAATTTCTGTTTGATCGATCAGCACACCAAAAACTTTACCGGCAAGTAGATTTTTTATACAGCTTGATATCCTTCGGTTTGGCTTGATGATTTGTTGATATATTTAGTTGGTTGTCAGTCAGAGAAGGCAGTTTATTTCCTTCCTTTGCAAAAACTGGTTTACGGCTGTACTACTGCCTATTCTATTCGACTGAAGATTCAATATTCAATGGATTTCCTTTAGGCTTTTTTTTTGGCTGTATTTGTGCAAAAGGTAAAGCAAATGAGAACAAATAAGGCACTAAAAACGGAAATAAACGAAACTGTTCATCTGATTAGTCTTGATGCATGCACTAAACAAGTAAATAATATTTACCAGGTATGTATTTCCCCCAAACACTGCATACAGTTTTGCAACACAGCAAAAAATATCGATAACCACAATTTAGGAAAGTTCCAGTGTATTCATACTTTATAATTACAGCGAAAATAAAATAGCTACTAAAACATGTTCACCTTGTTAAAGCAATAGCATCAGGTAATCATATAGATCATTCGTAAAGTCACTGCTATCAATTCTCCAAAATCTCATTTACACACCTTTCAGTCGTTTTGCTGGTATAGCAAAAAAATATTCAAATGATAGGTAATGTAAAATATGACAATTAATTTAGTTATAATTTAATGTTGAATATAGGACGGGACATACAAGAGTAGAACAGGGCAGCAATACCTACTTTTTTGTTCAAAACTAGCTCAGTCGTTTTAGGACAGACGTCATTTTATCCGGAATCTATATGAACGAAGAAAGCCTACATTGCGTTACTCTGATCTGAACTTAATAATAAATATTGAATTTGAATGGAGACGCTTCTGCCGTGATTTTTTTTCGCAGAATATTTGGTACAAGTGCAAAGTGGAAATTATAAGTACTAGACTTTTAAACATAGGTTGGCCTACTTTTAGGTATGCATGTAGTCAGCTAAAGGTCATAAAAAATTACAAACCAACCAAAAACCTCGATGTAAGAAGATAGTAAAAAGGAAAGCAAATGGTGATTTTGATTCTTTTATCGTTTTCCGATAAAAAAAAGAATCCGCATGTGGTTATTGGAAAATACGTGTATTTTGTATGCCGAATGCTTTGGAATATTTGTAACTGTCATGTAAACTGAATTGGGTTTGGATCCCTACTGCATATAAGAATTACCCAAAAGTATCAAAACGATCATTTTGTGAAAATATTCTCTTGCCTATGTCTTCTCCATAATATCATTTCATTTTCATTGCTCCAGGACACTAGCAAAAACTATCACATTGTAATTTATTGTCAATTTCTCAAACCGCAAAACCGCCATAAAATCTCACTTTGCAAAACATTGAAATGGCAGTTGTTAGAATTGGAGATTGCGATTGTTTGGTTAACTTGGTATATATCATGTTGATACACAAGGTTAACTAATGTATATATATTTTTTGGAGAAAAGAAGAGAGAACCGAACTTCTTTTATTGTCATTTTATCATTTCAATCAGGTTACAAACACACAGATACATTTTATTATGGAGATAATAATATATATATTATATCATATCATTTCATACATTTTAACAAGGAATCAAACAAATATACATACATTGGTTATTAAGGTATTTTATACGTAAAATACTTTTTACCCTACCACAGCACCCAATATTAACTCTAAATACCTACTTTTTTATATAAGGTGCCATATATAACACTATGCAATAATAAATCATGATTGGTAGTAATATATTTAATATTTTTTTATGATAATTTTTTTTAGATTTTTTTAGACAATTTATATTCCAAAAAGTACAAGTTTTTTTTCATTGGAAATTACTTTTTTTGCATACAAAATGTAGAACTTTATGAAAAAAAAACTCACACATAATCAATCACCCATTAAAAAACCAAGCTTCCTTTGCATTACTCACTCTCGTAGAGTATTCCTGTGTAATAAATATAACATGACATTAAAAAATGTTGGAAAAAGTTTTTCATCATGTACACTTTTATATCCCTCCTGCTGTGATGATGGATTTCCTTTTAAAAGTTTATTTCTTTTTTTAGTTTTACTGGCTGAGCAAGATCCAACAGAGCCCTTGTTGCAAGGATAAGTATCCCATTACAAAAATCACAAACTGTTGACCTGATTCCTGAAAATGAGAGGAAAAGCACAATAATTACAATAAATAATAATAAGGATAATATGTCATTTTAAAATGGCCACTAGCTATATATTTTATTGCAGTGTTATTAATTTTCGCATTTGATGATTATCGCATGACACATAAATTACTGCTATTAGGATTTCCTACTTCCGTTCCGCAATAATAAAATTTTTGCATTCAATATTTTTTGGTGACCCAAGTTGTAAAAAATACTTGCAAAACACACAAGCTTTATTCACCACCCATTGAACTACATGTAAAAAGGCATATTAAGGTAGGTATGCAGTTTCTTGTGTACTTTCTCCCGAGCATACTTCATTTTTACAGCGAAACGATGATGATGAAGGAAGAGGCTTTTCTAGAGAAATCACTTGCGAAAGACGAGGTAGTAGTAGCTCCAAAGTAAGAATAAATGGCAACGAAGAAGGAACAAAACGGATAACATTATATTGACTTTCCCGCATCTACTCATTCTCTATTGGAAGTAGTGGCCCACAGGGACATTTTTTGAGTATATAGCCAGTAGAGATGATCCCAGGCTATTATTAAGCGCATTGTAGTAAATCAAGTCATTGTCGTAATGCAATGCAATGACAATACTCTGGTTGATGGTGGTATGGTATTATGGTATATTGATATTTTTGGTACTCTGGTGAACGTTGGGATGGTGGGAGGAAGCAAAAATTGGGGTTTTTGGCAATTCAATTGTAGATAACTCAGCAAAAAAAGCTTAATAGGTCGGTCGGAGAGGAAGTTACAACTCATCATGTTCTTTTTTTATACCGTCACACTATACGACAGCCATACACATGACTGCAAAACTAAAACTGAACTTCACACACAATTCTCTGAAGCTAAACAATATATATTCTTTGATTTCTCAGTTTTTGCCTTGATTTGCATTTTTACCCTGCTACACACTTTTTACACATGTGAGTCAAAAAGAAAAGTATTAATATTTCCAACATCACTACCACACTACTCGTTCATTCAATTTATTCCTGAGAGTAATTTTTTCCTGTTTTTTTTATACCAGCGCAACATAATAATATATTTCCTTTGCTGTAGTATTATAGGTTAAATGCCATATCGTATCACTGTTCTTCTTTTCTACCAACTTTTTGACTTTCGAGGCCTTGACATGTCTGACACTGGATACCTAGGCATGCACAATTTTCAATCTTTCTCTGTGCTGGATACATTTTCTATTAACCATTATTACAACCTATGTGTATGCATAGGTATATATATAAGTATGTATTTGCAAAGATATGGCCCGGCACACACACTGAATTGAATGTGTTGGTGGAAGTTGTAAAAGGAGTTTTATGAGCTGCCAGAGTATAAGGACGGAGGACTGTCTGGTTGGTGGTTTTATCGAGATTTTCTATGAGAAAGTCTTTCTAATTTGACTTTGGGCTGTGTCGCCGGATGTATGCATCTAACTCTGGTCAATAGTAAGTTGAGTACTACATGGAATGCATCTCCATTTCTAGTATGTACTTTTTACTGTATACATTGAGGGTAGCCCACTCTTTTCGATATTTCTCAATCTACTTCCCTTATTATTATATGTCTTACATTCACTACTGATTTCTTGGTTGGCGGAATAAATCTTGAGAATGAGACCTACTTTCCCCTTCTTCAAGTTGATTTAAGTTTTTCACAAACTATCAAGAATCCTGAGCTAGCAAAGTCAAAGCATGCAATAGCGATGAGCTACCTTGTTGTCGTCGTCGTACTCGACGACGACGGCGGAGGGGGATCTAACCTCCGTCTTTTTTTTGCTTTTGCTGACGCCGTTGTAGTTGTAATAAGCAAAACTTGCATTTTGTACAAAAGTTAAAGCAGGGAACCACATAGAAAAAAAGATGTAATATATATGAAATCATTATATAAGGTGGGTTACTACTACTCAAGATCTCTGGCTACTTGCCTGAAGTAAAAAGTAGGAGCAAGCCGAGTTGACGTTTACGATTGTCATTTGATTTATTTTGTCAGTGAATTGGAAACGGGCATGAAATCCGAGCCCATCGTATCGATCATTGGACTTGAATGAGAGGCGGAAGAATTGGCCATCTGAACTGACACTAAAGGGGCGAAGTGCCTCACGCCCACAGAGACGACGGTACTTGGGATCTTCCATTGGCATGTGATTCGACAACTCCACGTAGTCATCCCAGTCTTCTTCACACCTGTAATAATAATAAAACCAACAGAGAAAAAAAAGTCACATGTGTAGCAATTTTACTAATTGAAAAATTGATCCCATATAAAAATATTATATGCCCCATAAGTATAGTAGTAATATAAAAGCAATTATAATTATTAGTTCAGGGGAATGAAATATGGAGACAAGTGGCATCTCCATTTCCTTTTCAAAGCCTTGAGCTAGGGGACGACCTCCTTATCGTGGGGATCGAGACAGACATATCGTTTTACGATGCAAAAACTTTCACATACTTTTGTCCAAGAACACACACGTAATTTAATTTCTTTTTTCCTTGCGCTTTTTATACATGGACCTTGGATATGTCACACCCTAAATGCTTGATATTGTTTTATTATTATTTTCCAAATAAACGGAGTAAAACTAAACTACTGCCAAATGAGCAAAAAAAAATGATTATCAAATAATGGCCCTAACGAAATGTGCATAATATATGTAGTTAATAGTGTAATAGTGCTAGAATGAAGGTTATTGCAAAAGTGTTTTGGCTTACGGAGGGAGTCCAAGCACTTCAAAGCGATCAAAGTAGATCTCCACATGGTCGCCTCTCATGTAGTTGGCCAGCTGGCGCCCTTTGGTAACTCCCAAATCTATAACAAAAGAATACATAAATATGCATATTATGATTATGATATGTATAAAGGGGTTCGGTTAAATGACAGTCCAGACTTTCCCAGTACATGAGGATCATAAAAAATAATCATATAATATTGGAGCTGATGATGTCCGTCTGTTTCCCATTCCATATGATCATTCATGCGATAGTTAAGCATTTTTTTGCGATTTTTCTGGCAATTACCGCATTCATGTAACCAACCTGAATCATAGGCAATAATCATGTGCTCTCTAGAAAGTTCCACTTTCACCTGACATGTTTAAGTCAAGGATAACAAAATAATAAATATTTTTAGGTCAAGACTGGAATTATGCACTATGATTTCACTGATGGACTGATGTGTTTCTGCAAAGTTTGATCTAAATTGATTGATTGCATTGGCGCTTAAGCTTATATTTCACCGCATACGGTGCACAGTGCAACGGGACTTTCTCATACTCCGGTTTGTATTATACTCCATGTCTGAGAGCATCAAACTTCAATTGCTGGTGTTTTCAAAGTCTTTTCCATAAATGAAAGCAAAAAATAAATATCTGTAAGTAGTACAAATGCCTATGCAATGCAAAAGTCACTGGTTAACAATGCAAACTCATTTCCATTTAATTATAATAATATGATATCAAACCGTTTCTGCGGAAGGCATCGCCACCGGATAGTTACAGNGCATCGCCACCGGATAGTTACAGATACACTACAATTCCCTGTTCAGCTATGAATTCCTTTCTAGCTTTAAATTTCACATGAACGAAAACCAACTATTTTATATAAAATGTACGTAGCCACATGCATACATCCCTTTATCCGTTTAATGCACAAGATAGGAAATGTGATTGTTTATCTACGATACATATAGCGTTTATACTGCATATTTATTTATCCGCATTCAGCATCTCCCTGCAGCAAAAACGTGGTAAATACCAAAATATTCATATAAAAAATTCCATTTTTATATACACATAACAATGATAATAACAACAAAGCAATATTATATGGAGAAAAGTTTTAGAAAGTTTTTTTTAGCTTTATCCTCCATTGCTATTGTTGTTGTGTAATAGAACTCTACAATAGACAGACGGAAATGATGTACTTTTCCAATGTTGTTGACTCGGTCAGAAAATGCTGGGGTAAGTGTAAGTCTAGATCGTGAAGCAATAATAATATTACGCTTATGAATAAAAATCTAAAAAATGTAGCATGAAAATTGGAGCCTCCAGAAAACGTATAAAATTATTATGTTATTTGATCCCACCAGCAAAAAAATATATAATAACCGTAATGCTTGAAGGAGTGGTCTAAAAACAAATACAATTTTTGGGGATCTTTTTGGCAATGTTGGTTACAGGGATGGAAATAAGGAAACATTCCAGTACCAGACGGTTTTTTTTGTTTCACAACAAAATAGACCATTGTCCTGTTTGAAACAATAGCAAGTAAAAAACAAGACAGTACTCATCCTACAACAACAACACATTGTAACTTTCCCCAATCAACAATTCAGAGGGGGAGGGTAAAATTTAGATAAAAAATTTCATTTCATTTTAATGGCTCAAAAAGTAGAATACAAAAAGCAGAGGTTTGGCACTTACTTTCTACGAAAAAGTATTGAGCATAAAATCCTCTCACAGCCGGTGCAGTGGTGGTTGCCCTTGCCCGGAACTCGACAGTCATCCGATGACCATTGGACATGAGATTTGGAGGTGGATTAGCACCACAATGACGAAGCAGCTTCCTCTCCTCACCGTCAACATACAAAAAGGCTGCTATACTATCTGCGTAGGCACATCTATTTAAAAAAAATATACACACACCAGACATATAAAAAAGGGAAAGTAAAAATCAAGACATTACTTTTTATACATATATCCTTTTACCATCCGCCATTTAAAGCAGTAAAAACACGCATTTTGTGTTTGAGATACTACTATAATAATACATTCGCAATAAAGGAGAGTAGCACTGAATAATATGAGGATACACTGTGCTGCTAGCACTTTTGTGGTAAAAAACGGTATAGAGGTATGTAAGACATGGGAAAACACACATAACATGACAATGACGATCATCATCATCCTCATGAATGGCGGTACATTTTCCTGGCATACGGCAACATATCCTCATCTTCTTATGTAAGTAAAATGGATTGTTATCATGTCATACAATAACATGATGGGAGGAAAACACACATTCAACCAAAATAGCTTTCGGGTGGAGATAAACATAAGAGAACAGAGAGGGAGGGGGAGGGAGAGAGAGGAGAAAATCTTGCGATTTTGTACAGAGAGATGTAGTTTTGCTTGTTGGATCACTGTGTGGTTTAAACACGTATCATATGCATGGTATAATATAAAGGGCATGTAAAAAGATTTGAAAAGTTCCACGCGCACACACACACACACACATATTCGCATAATAAGCCATGATTTCGGATCATGTTCTTTATCCTCTTGGTCTAAAGTCTAAACCCACCACCGTTACGGTGCTCCGTGCTTGCTCATTCTCCTTCATTCCTCCAGGCAGTTTACTCTTTTGTATCGTGTCGTCATACAAGTAAAATGTGAAAAAGTATCAGGATCATCACCGCGTCATCATCATCATCCTCAACATGCTCGACATGTTCTTTTGTACTGAAATTATGCGTGGAACTAATGGGGATACATTTTTTTTCTTCTTCTTTGTTATTCTAAAGGGAAACCCACAATTTCTTTGTTCAGCAACCAGTACTATAAATGTAAATATGGTATAGTTTGTGGGTGTAAATACAAGTTTTGTTCGTGTCTATATACAATTCCAATAAATTTCACCCCCATAAGTTTGTTTGAAAATAACAAGAAAAAATGTTGAAAGTAGGAGGGTGGGGGATAATGGAAATAATAATAAAAAAATATAGAAAAGTAGAAATCTCTTTTCATAAAAAAAGTAGTTACAAGTTTTCCGTTACTTCGTTTTGTTGTAGTAATACCCACTGAAAACCAGTCAAAAGAAAACAAACAAAAACATAGAGTGAAAGCAAACGCACTTGTTTACTGTGAGTTACAAAAACAACTTTTTTTAAGTCACCGAATGCAACAACGTAAACAAACCAAAGTCAATTCATTTTGTTTGAGTTTTGTGAGAGGAGGAGAGCACACTGATTGTAAACATGCTATATAAACTTACTTTCAAATTCATACTTTCTTTTCCCATCAAACTGATCATTATCGTAAACATTATTCATGTTCCAAGAACGTACAACGTTGGAATGTTCCAACCTTATAATGATAAAACATACTAACAAGCACGTGCTATTCCTAATATTCATATTCCCCCCAGAAAAATGAAATCAGAAAAACTGTAATTTGACGATAATCATAGATATTTTCAGTAAACGTTCATTTTTTACCGCTGATCCATATGAGGAAAACTATATTATTCCAGAGTATTTCAGCAAAGATATTTGTCACGGTGCGGTGAGACACAACTATTAATCATTCGATCTTACGAATACCCCTAACCTGCTACATATCATGATCAGTTTTTTGTTTTAAAATATAATAAAGGAGTTAAACTCATTCGTTTTGTATTTCCCCCCCCCCCCCAATTATATCAAATGTAGTACAATGACTAATGACTTTTCTTATTTTTGTGACGAAGGATTACAGATCTGTAAATCACTTTGTAATTATAATAATTAAATTATTTTTAAGCTGTAATGTTTTAAACAAACAACACTACACATATACCTAATCTGCTTGCACATATTTCATTGTCCATGTTATTTAGAAGCTTACACATATTGATTGCCCCTACAAGCGTCAAACAACTTTTTCACCTGATTTAAAAGAAAAAGTCAGCGCAAATATAGATAGTTATTATCCGAGGTGACCTTAAATCTCTGAGATTGAATAGTTTCAAGTTCACAGCATTACAACACATTATCCCTATTTACAAGAAGAAGGTATAAAGCTATGGGATTTATAACATATTTTCACAAAAGATACTGGGGGTTCTTCCTGTGAAGTGAATAAATGAAAAAGTATCAGCTTAACTTGCCCATATCTCTCCAAAAGTTATTACATGTAGGTGTTTACGTATGTACAATGTACATATAATCTTCTTAAAACCTAAGTAGCATTTTTGTGTTCACTTTTTTGTTTTTGTTTCTTGTGTGTACTTTGCACTTACTTTCTTTCCGAGTTCCCACCGGGTGCCAGGGCTTCCTTGGAAAGTTGTTTAAAGATCTTGTCACTGTCCTTGATAGGCCCCCTTCTTCGCGTCTTCTCAGCTCCTTTCCTCCCGTAATCTGAATTAGCAAAAGAAGTAGAATCTGAAAACTTCTTTTTAGACGAAGACGACTTTTGTTCTTGCTGTCCATTCTGATCCTCACCTTTGTTACCACTGGCGGCACTCCCACCGTTCTCACCCAGACTTTCCTCGTCCTCGTCTCCCTCCTCAGGAGGAATAAAATTAATCGGTTCTGAGTGGTGAAACAAGTCAAAGTCGATGAAAACAATGTGCACTCTCTCACGTCCATGTCCGATAAACTCAAAACGACAGTGGGCCTTTGGCGGATAAGGGTTCGGAAAGTTGGGCGTTGAGAAACTGCCATTCCGTCCACCATCACTGCTTATCACTTGATTGCACTGTGGAACTGCAAGGTATAAAAGTAACAAAGAAACAAGATTATTCCTTGGCGCCAAATTGAACATACTTCCTTCAGAGAACGTTAAATTTTTGCATCGTATCAATTTTTTTATCCCACAAAAAACCTTTTCTCAACTCAGAACTCCAAACCTTTGTTCCTCAAAGGAATAGTTTCTCAAGGGAAAAAAACATCAAAATATATTCAACCAGTATTCAAGAAAGAAAGGATTTGACTTTTCTTTCAAACTTTTTTGAGAGATGAAAATCAGTTGTCAAAGTCATCTTGCTGCTGCTGATAACCTCATATAATTCTGACCTCAGCTGCTGCGTCATTGGTCAATCTTTACATTAGTAAGACAGAGCATATGAAAATGAAGGCAACATCACAAAGTTTCATGAATCCAAATCCTTGGATTTGATTGAGCTCAATAATAATGCATTCTCGTGTTCGTAATCAATCAATCATTTTCAATGGAAAAAGTAGCAAGACGTGTTCACTTTTCTTACTTCTTCCCACGCTTTGGTTGCAGTAATAACTCTTTTTATTGCTTTTCACTATTTAAGATTTTCCTCCATGTTCCAATATGAATGAGCGCATAAAGGCAAGACGTTTGTCTGAACACACTTTTATGATGCATTTTTAGCATTTAGTGCTATGTATATACCACACTTATGTCTGTAAGAATGCAATTTTTATGGATGGTGGTTGGTGGTTGAGGCTCTTGTCTAGTTTTTGACCGAATTGGAACATTGGTGGAAGTATGTATGTGTGTTGGAATGACTGACTGAGTAGTTGTGAGACCGCCAAGGATGACGGCACAAAATCATCACGATATGATTGAAGACCTTAGCATTCTGTCTCTAGTATATATACAATGTGTGCATTTACAACTTTGTATGCACATGTTATGTATAAAGAAACGTATATATTACGAGTATCCATGCATTTTTTATGTTTTTTATTTGCAATTTATGAAAGATGCATGCGTTCAACCGGAAATATCTTTTTAGTTGGTCTGGGATCCTCTTTCGTCCAGCTCCCCACCCCCCACACAGCCCAGAGCAGAAGATTGCATTAAGTATTTGCAGAGGAAGCAGTACATAAAAGCATTTATCCAGTTCCTTTTTTTCTTCCAGAGAGAAAAGGAGAAGAAAAAAATACGTATTCTTCATGGAGCCATTTGTCATAAAACAATTGGAGATGAGCAAAGTGGTGCAATAAAAAGGAATAAAAAAATAAGTAAGTGAGTAAGCATCTATTTGAGAAAAAATGGCTGTATATTATTTTATGTAGGTATTCATGTAAAAAGAGTTGGTATACGACCCTCCTGATGATGTAAAACAAGAAACCAACCAACAGAAGAAAGATAAGTGAATACCGAATGAAAGCACATTATGAACGACCGAAAGAGAAAGACGAGGAGGACAGGAGGAGTAAGTAAAAAGCTAAAAAAA
>JAITYZ010003185.1:0-15248 GCA_027744595.1 Paronellides praefectus | reverse complement strand
TTTTCCAAAACCACTTTGTCCTCCTCCTCTACCACCACTACTACTTCTAATACTACTACTGGCACTACTACTCTCAACAACTGGCTTATCAGTGGAGAGCGAGGAACTGTCATCGGCCATAATACAAATTAATAGCGCTGAACTGCATTAAAATCGGTAGTCCATTTTTAAATTTTTCTTCTTATTTGGCAAACAATCAGACCTGTGGGATAAAAAAATAGTGATCAACTGTGGAACAATGCGTTATAGGTTTTTGAATCTATAACAAACATTAAATATTACATTTGACATAATAACAACCGAAGTTTTTGAATACATACCTACGTAGACTCGTAAACTTTCGAACGCGTTAGCTTCCAGAACAGCTGCCCTTGTTCAACTCAGCACCCAGTTTAATGTAGGCAAACTTCATTTCTTACACTTGCACTTGACAGAAAAAATTGGGATCTCTCTCTACTCTCCTCGTATTCAAGATGTGTACCAAAATACCATGTTCTCAAAATGGGGCACCGAAAGACGACATTCATGATAGTTTGATGATGAGCAGCCTTGCTCTAACAACTTTGTTTTCCAAATTCTATGCAATTTTGTCTACGGCATACACCGAAGATGACTTTACTTTTAATTTTAGTGTAATGAAATCTTTTTGTTTTCAAGTTAAATTGGGTGGGCGTATACATTTTGAATTGCCAAGTTTGGTCTTTAATTCCCCTGTCCTAATATTCTTTTACCTCTGATTGACAATTTGGCAAATTTATTCAGAATACAAAGGACTTTATAACTTGGAAATGAAATATAAGTAATTATTTTTTTATTAAAAAGAATCAATGCATTTTGGTAAGTTGTTGCAACGTTTCCGGTTTTAAATTCTCGAATAAAGCCATCAATTACTGCACCAGACAATAAGCGTAAATATTGAATAAGCAAATGGCTATTGTATAGTATTCCTGTTAGTAAAAATGCACTTTTTACTATATTATAAAATGCAGTGAGTGATTTTACAAATGATAACAATTGATTAAATTAAATTATCCAAAAACTTACTGCACAATGAATTTGCAAAGTGTGAAATAAATATTGGGCTATTTTAGTTGTACACATTTGGTTTTTGTGCGTCCATTCACGATTTTATACAATTAAAAGCTGCTCCACTTTGTTGGGATTTTTTTCTATTTCTATTTACAGTCAGGCAGACCGCTAAAAAATGCGTTTTTGTGCGTTTATTGACGTGGTCATTTTCCCTTTAAGTGCACGTAACAAAAAAAAGTCACAAACTCAACAAGAAATAAACTGGCAACAATCCGACCAAACACTTTTTTTCAATGATTTGCAGATTAAAAATGGAAATAATACGCATAGGTGTATGTACAATGCTAAAAGATGTATTGAAATTGAATGAAAAAACATGAATTCCGCATACCTTTTAAATTCAATTATGAATTATTTAGCGAGATCAAAATGATAATTACGCAATACCATATAATCGTGATCGGAAAAAAATAACAAAAGGGATTAATGGATTTAATACTACTTATCATTCAGATTTTAAAAATTGATAACAGGAAGTTGAACGGGTGGTGGAAGCATATCCTGGGAAAATTTCATTGAGATTCAACAAGACCGTCAAACAATCCTTTCCTCTGAAATACTATATTTATTTCCATATTTAATAACCCTCATAATAACCAAAATTGGTTTAATGAAAAGGATAACAGTTTTACTTTCAAGTTTTTAATTGACGGTTTAAATATGCCTAAATGATCTCAAACCCAGCCGTAGTGTTATAAGGCTTTTTTCTTTTTTATATTTGAAAAGATGATTTTTTTTATAATTTGCCTAAAATTATTAACCTTTTTATTAACCTCACCATAATCCTGTCCAAATGATTATTATGCAACTAAAAATGAATTTGCTAATGATTGCAACTCCACACGAATATTTCTTCATAATAATCTCTTAATTTAGTCCAAAAACCCCCTGTTTTCTCAACAATGTCTCCAAAACAACAACAAAGCTAAGTGAGGTTGTTTAAATTAAAAAATATATATTTTACACCACACACACCAAAATGTTAATAACAATCAGTGCAACAATCTCATCATCATCACCATAATCATCTAAATTATCTGTTATAAAGATAAATTACATCTAGTTTCAGTCTGATGAACAGGTTTAAGATTTAGTTTTAAATTATTATTTACACACATTTACATTATTTAAGTAGTTGCAGCGCAAAAAAGGGCAGGAGGTGCGAAATGATGAAAATAATAATACATAAATAAAACTGTGTAAAATAATGTTTCTATCATCAAAAAACGAATAAAATAGTTTGTCTGCGTGTGTAAATATGTTGCAGGTATAAAGAATAATATGAAAATAACTTTTTGATTAAGACTTTTTTCAAAGAGTCCTTTGGATGCATTTATTTGCAATTATTATTGTTGCAGTTAGCATTTCCTTCTTCACACAAAAAAATGCAGTGTAGCGCAACGGTAGTAAACAATCTTTATTTGAAATAGTGCGCAAAATGTTCACGTCTTCCATTCAATTACGTCTCTAATTGTAGGTGTATAAAATTTGAATTTAAATTATCATAACACACGTTATGGATGGATTTAGGTGTTAGTAATTTTAAGAGAGAAACGAAGTTGATGATTCATGGTACAATAATAGTAGCAACATTTTTAATGAATAATTTGTTTGATGACTGCATTTTATATAACGAATCAATCAAAACTACATATTTTTAAGAGGATTCAACTATTTTAGGAAGATTCTAAAATAGATTAGACCTGTTAACAAAGCTATTACAGAAAGACGTGATACTCTAATAATGTTATGCAAGTCTGCTTTTAAGCATACAACTACTATCGCAAACATATATGAGGTTATTTCAATATTAGTACAAATCATCCCAAACGCAAACTGGGAATCTTCAAGCATGATCAATTTATGAAAATTTAGTTGGGCAATTGGAATTATTGTATTTATGAGTGAAACAAGTTCTTTTGCTGGAAGGCGAATGAATAAGGGAAATGTCTATGGTCGCCATTTAAAATGTGTGAGGCAGGTTTTCGTTACCATGGCAGTAAAAAGGTCCACCGTTACTCACCCATTGTACATTCCATTCCACCCTTTTAATGAGCAAAATAAGTTAACATTCTATAAAATGCTTTTCTGGTTTGTTTGGATACGGATGAAGGTGTTATAGATTACATCTTCTTAAGCATAGATCAGATATTTATGTGTGTTAATTGTTCAGTTATTAAATAAAAATCTAGCATGTCACTGATAAAGACTTAATTACATCGAAGAATTTTTATTTTAATACTAGCTCAGCAACTTTCAATTATAGTTCCAAAAGCTACATTGTACTAATAGTTAAACATCTTATTAGAGCAACTCATGGAAATATGTACGATTTCTTGTTCAAATCTGATCTGTCAACAAATTGTTACTATATTTAAACCACAGTTATTTTAATGCTTTGGAAAGGTGACAGGTTAAATAATTGGGTAGTAACACAAAGTTGAACTTATCTACACGTGACGTGTGACTAAGACAAACTGAAGGATTTAAAAAATACTATACCTACGTGTAATTTCCTAATAAGCTGTAAACAAATAAATAATAATATCCAAGGAAAGACTCTCACCCTGACTGGTCTGTTGTCAGCTCTTTGTAATTTGTAAAGGATTACATATTTTCTACATACATATTATTATTATTGCCAGTGTCCCACTTAACAGCAATTTGGCAACGGACTTCCAAACTCATTTAGGAAAGGTGCAATATAAATGGAGAGATATTATGAATTATTGCTTGTAATTTTAATGATGAAACTTTAATTCTTCAGTACTACATCATACCATAAATAAAACCATAAAACATTGTTTTAAAGCAATATATGATGCTACCTGTCTTATCTTAATTGTTGACAACAACAATACCAGAAACAGAGTCAAGTGTGGCGTCCCTGTGTACAAAAATAACGACAATAAATTCAAAATAATCGCAATTCCATATTACAAAAGCCCGAAATGTAGCCAAAAGGCATCACGCGCAATAAATATAATTCCCAAGAACTCTCAAGTGCGTATATATTTTATAATTTGTTTGTTAAGAAATTGGAACAAAAGGTGTCTAGCAGAAAATGCAATTGTGTTTACATTTAAAAATTGAGGTTTATATAATATTTTATCTTTATAATTTTAATTAAAACCAACCTTAAACATAATAATGATAATGATAAATAGCAAGAACTGCCAAAGGGATTGCATCCGTCAGTACTTAGGCATATATGCTTGTTCACTTTTGCAAGAAACAAAAATCCCCACAAAAAATGGTAGTTGTTTAAGGCGCTACTTTGATTGTCTTTAAATATTTTTGGCACTTTGGCAAATGCATAATAGCGCCATGAGTTGAACAAAAATCAGTGATAAAAATAGATGTGCGTTGCACACGCATTTTTTTGGTAAAAACAAAAAATTCTTCCTACTTTTTTCAATATCTTTACTAACTTAAACCTTATTATAAAAAGTTCTTTTTTTTTGCTGACAAACGAAATGAATGAAAAATTAAATTTAGGTACTCAAAAAAAAATTCTAAGCAAAAAAAAATTATGCTACTGAGCTAACAAGCAAAAAATTAACATAAAGAAATGTGATTTCAAGATGATGATGTTGATGATGACATAAAACTTGACTATATGTATATGAAAGACTTGTGTTGAAACTTAAACGTGTGACCTCTGACATCCGGACTAAATAAAAAGTTCAATCCGTTCATACATAGAGTCTAGATAGACCATCACGAAAATAAAATTCACACCTTGTTTCGCTATTAAATGAATGCTTATATATAATATGCGTGCATGCATTGCGTATTAAAGCTACGCAATGGATTCCCAACATGTCACGCAGAGAAGGGCACCCACCAGAAAATTGAATTTGTGTAAACTGGTAATAAAATGTGTAGCAATAATCAGTTTAGCTGAAAGTGACAATCAGCTCCAAGGCACGCGCACCAACGTAGAATTATGATATGGATAAAAAGTGAAGCCATGTGCCATGTGCCATGTGTATAACCTTTTTGTGGCCAATCTACAACATCCGTGGATCCGTCACGTTACAAAAAATCTAAAACAATGCAGCAGAGAGGTGATGATGAATGATGACGTAAAAAGGAGGAAGGACCTTATGTCAAGGTGCCAAGAAAGAACATCACTAAACCTTAACTACAGTGTTTCACACACAAATATACGTCACACAAGCTAATTTGGGTTGCTTAGTGGGAAATTTTATGAAGAAAAACAGACTTGAAATTAAAAAAAAATTATATGCATTTTATTACCCAGATATTATAATACACATAAATATGTAGGTATTCTATAAATTGTATTGTGTTTACATTTTTAACTACTTTTTTCCGATTGCAACATGGATCATGGTTCTAAGCAGTCCAAGATGAGAAATACATGTACGTAAATTGAGATTCAAGTGAATTCAGCGGCAGCAGTTGTAATAAAATGTCATGTCATCATCATCGATTGCGTGCCTCTGCTTTTTTCATGTTAAAAGTGTTCCTACGGGTGGTCTTTTATAATATAAGAAAAACTGTATAGGTACATTAATGAAACATTAATTATTATTAGATTTTCATAGTAACACAGCAACAGCATTTCATAGATCAAACCCACATCCCTTTTACGCATATTTACATACAGTTGTAATAAAATGTCATGTCATCATCATCGATTGCGTGCCTCTGCTTTTTTCATGTTAAAAGTGTTCCTACGGGTGGTCTTTTAATGATTTGAGCTTATCTTTCGTTATCATATATAGTCGTAATTTTATGCAAGTTCAAAAGTCACAATGGGGGGATTACATAACAAAATATTTATCCTGAGAAGGGTTAAAATACAACTTGGAATTAGTGCATGATGACTACATGCAGTCAAGAGTGCGAGTGCAAATAATGAAGAAAAAAACTCATTAAAATTGTGAATACTTTTTCGAGCGTTTTTTTTTTCGATAATGCACTCACATGCGATACACATGAAACTAATATGAGTTGGTTAACACTCCATCCATACACATAATAACGCTTATCATACCACAACATTCTCACAAATAGTATATAGCTTATTTACATTTTTTGAAAAGGCTTTACATAACCATGCTCGTCGTTTAGCTATTTTCTATAAAATTTTATCCACATTTTAATGCGTTGTTGTTTTTAATTTAAAATGCCAATTTTAGGTATTTATAAAAATTTTGCAAATAGAAATAGCCACACTGGGTATATTATTAAAATGTTAATGGAAAGGAATATAAGAAAAACTGTATAGGTACATTAATGAAACATTAATTATTTATTAGATTTTCATAGTAACACAGCAACAGCATTTCATAGATCAAATCCACATCCCTTTTACGCATATTTACATAATAAATTCTCATAATTTGGAGCAGCATGTAATTGATGAATTTCCTCTCATCTTGACGGTAAAACGCAATGCAAAATCATGTAATGTTTTTTCCCCTGTTTGTGTAGAAGCAAATGCATGACTACCTACTCAAAACAAGCATTTACAATTTACATTACAAACACAGGAAAGAATTCTCACGCACTCAATAATCGAATATTCTATAATTGTTGGTCAAAATTCTAGAAAAAAATCCTTTAATCAAGTACCTATTAAAAGAATTCGATTTGCAAAAAATTTCGTCTCCTCCCAAAACCATTAAAGCTCTTAACCTATTCCAATAATTTAGTTTTTAGGTATTTTTTTTTGATTTTTGCTTCATTGCAAAACACACTTATAAAAATATTTACACCGGATGTGCGCAATAACTAAATATTATCGTTATATAGTAGCCTCGCAAGTCTATAGTTTTTTTGCCGAATTATCTTACATACGTATTAAACAGTACAGATCCTTTCCAGATAATTAGTGCAAAGCAGTAATGCGGCATTACTAATATAAAATGTTCCTCATTCATTGATAATAACAAGTAGTTCAACCATTTTGTTTACAAATTCGTGTAAAATCACTTGTGCACAACTTATCAATTTTTTTTTAAACAAATGATCATAACAAGTAAACAAAATGGTGTCTTTTTAATTGTATCATACAAATGCCTACAGACACACATAATAAACATTAACCTGTCTTGGGATATTACTACGAGTGTCTGCAATTTGGTAAAACACTGCGTTTAAATGATTGTTTTTTCTTAGTTGACTGATTGGGGAAGGGGAAGCACGCGGAAACTATTATTTGTGTTTTTAATCGATGACGGGAACGCCAACACAAACAAAAAATGATGATTAATTGATTTCTTGCTTATCAAAATGCCTCCTGCTGATATCAGTCTTAATGGATTAAAAATCCTGTACAATATTATTGTTGATGAAATTGCTGATGAACCTTTATTTTGGATTGGAGGAACTCGAGAGGGGAAGATACCTAACGAGTCAATTTTATGCTTGTTTACTGGCATCCTGCTGCTGCTGCCTGTTGCATTATATTATGATGTTGCATTCTTAAGAGTTTGTTATACTTATGATTATCTGATTATACTCATCATCATCGTCACAACTTTTTTCATGCTGCCGTGATTGTCCCAAATTGTTTGAAATGCGTATTACAACACAATTATTAATTATTGTTTTAACGGGTGCAACATCCCATTATAATCATCATAATAATTGGTTAAGTATAATGTCTCCTGTTTCTCTGCTGATGATGTCCACCTCAGTTACAAAATGCATCTCACTCTCACAGTTGACATGTATATAGTACTGTATGCATCCAAAAACTTGCAAAAAGTTGGTAATATATTTATTTTACTTCACTGACTACAGTTTTTTTTTACTTTTGTTGGTGGGAATGCAACGGAAGAAGCCAAAATTGCACTACGACAAAACAAATCATTAAAATTATGCATTTTCGCCTGCCCTGCTGCTGACCATTATTATTACTACGATATATTATTATTGCAAAAGTGCATCGTAAATTGAGAGCAAAAAATGGAACAAGTCATTAGATAATTTTTCCTGAGAATACCTCAGATATATGAATAGGTAATACAACATTCAACGTTGCATGTTTTAAAAAAAATTCTCGACTGTTCTTCTGTTTCCTTCTAAAAGATTCTAATAATTCAAGCGAAAACAATGCTAAATAGGCTGTATTTTAAATGTCTGTCATTGCATTGTATCCAACAATGCAGGTTTGGCACACGCTACACATATCAAAAATTCACATTTAAAAAATAATATAAACAAAAAACAATAGGACAAGAGTCACAAGTGACAAAAGAAAGTTGGTTGATGACGAGATGAACAAAACAAGGTGCTTCATTAACAATCATGTTTTGGCGTTGCTGGTGAAAGACCATTTTGATAATATATTTATGTCAAGTCAACAGTTACCTCAATCCTGCTCCTCCTCCAACACGAGTACCTCTCCCTACCTCTCATTGACTCATAATATACCTATGATGATATGGCTTGACAAAAAGTTTGCATTGCGTCCAATCTCATCTTTTTATGCAATAACCGGTGGAAGTTCTATTCTTTTTTTAACTTGAAAATTATTTCTTTTTAATTAAAGTAAATTAAACACCTTACATGAATTACCTAAAAAAAACTTGAGGATGACGAATTAAATATTATGTAGGTATTTATATAATGCAGCAATATATTTTAATTTAATAATAAAAAATAATAATAATTTGAAAGTAAATCAAAATACTTTGTATTGGTAAACACATTGGTAAGCACACACACGCGCTCGTATTATGTATATACATATAAATATAGGCATATGTAACATAAGGCAAAAAAAGGTTCTCAGCATGACTGCCAAACCAAGAAGCAATTATCATTATATAAGCCATATATACCTATATTATATAATAGCCGTATGTCTGCAATTCTGTTATGTTTGCAATATTGCATTATTTCTATTAAGATGATTACTATTCATTCCACCTTTTTCTGGTAGGTATACATTCATTATTTAACGCTATTTTGCAAAGAGCTCCAAAAAAATATACCTCTTCTTTGTAAAGTATAAGCTCATATATACCTTTATAGCTCGTGCTACTGCTAAAACTTGCATTAATTCATTCATTTGTTGAGCACCTTTAAAAGTTAAGTCATAAGGTGCCTTATTCACATTTTAAGCCTGTCTCAAAACTTTTTATACAAAAAGTAAATGAGCCCAAGTGGAAAGTATATAAAGTAAAGGGGCTGCCCTCGTTCTTCATGTCATTCACAGTTTGACCACAAAACCGAGTGGAATATAAGGAGGGTGGTGGACTTTTAAAAAGATCATATTTATTATCATTTTATCAACAAAGTGCCCGTTTTATAAAGGGCTAATATATCAAAGTGGTGAATCATTGAAAACATTTTTAAAAAAGTTGCAATTCTTTTTTTTAAACTGAATTCGGTGCATCGGGGAAAAAACAAAGTTTTGGATAGTGCTCTTCTGGTGTAGTATCCAGTACTGTGAAGATACCCTGGCGGAAAAGCCCGTTTAACAGGATTGTGTTCTCAAAATGAAAATTTTCGTCGTAGCGCTGTGTTTTTAAAAAGATCATATTTATTATCATTTTATCAACAAAGTGCCCGTTTTATAAAGGGCTAATATATCAAAGTGGTGAATTATTGAAAACATTTTTAAAAAAGTTGCAATTCTTTTTTTTTAAACTGAATTCGGTGCATCGGGAATAAAACAAAGTTTTGGATAGTGCTCTTCTGGTGTAGTATCCAGTACTGTGAATATACCCTGGCGGAAAAGCCCGTTTAACAGGATTGTGTTCTCAAAATGAAAATTTTCGTCGTAGCGCTGTGGGTAAGTGTCCAAAAATAATAAACTATATATTCAGCAAAACTTCAGGTAGTAATTATTATACATTTTGTAATGAAGATTATGCCTTGTTCGTTATCTTATCTTGGGTGAAATATCACTGCATAAAAATGTCACGCAAAAATATCATCATGAGGGTGTAAAAAAAGTAATAAAAATTGACATTTTTTATACGCAACTACCATGCAAATCTCAATACACCCCATGTAAGGTAGGCGTAGTAGGTTGTAGGGTACAACACCAAAACAAAGTCAATGACAGTGACAGCTAATCATCAACCATGACCGGAACAATATTTTGTTTTTTTGATAATTTTGAAACTTTAGATTTTGCATACTCCCATTTTTAGCTATTAAATGCCAGAATAAACTACACTTAATTTTAAGATCTTCTTACAATCTTGTAACAACAAAATAGAATCATTTAAATAGTTGGTTAGTTTTAATGGCAGCAGAAATAAACAGAAAAAAACTGTTATCTTCCTTCCTCCTCCCTCGTCAATTTTTTTCTACTTTCAACAAAAAAAAACTCTGAAAAATGCCAGATAAACATGCACACAGAGTATACTATACGTACCAACATAAGTCTGTTTTCTGTGTATACCAATAAACTTACAAGCTAAATCACAGCATTCTCATTTTTTTCGTCTAATACGCAAAAATATATATAACAAAAGTTTAAACCCAAAATGAGATATTATAAATTTAATTGCTCACTTTTTATGCAATGAACGCGAAATGAATGAAGAAAAAAATGCTGTTGTTGTATACTGCTTGAGTATTTGCAGACTTCCGTTGTTTCCTTCCGTCTTTGTGTGTGCTATAGACTTGACATGATCACGAATCACTATACATACATACATACATGGTATACAATTATATATTGTACAGGGCGATTTTATTTTCTCGAGAATAATATTCAATTTACTTAATTTTATTTACTTATTTATGCGTTTTCGACGATATAATATTAAACCTCTTGTTACGCATCAGGGACTTAAACAACAGCAGAATATGGCAGAATATGGAATGTGTAGCTAGTTTGGTTTTAATAAAGTTATCAAATCGCACGAATATTGTATGCGTGGGTGGATGTTGAGTACGTTGTGTTAGTTTGAAAAGCCAACGAGGCACAACCTAAACAAGCGTTTAAAAGTTTTTTTTGTTGACGACCACCAGATCTAGGTATTTAGCATAAATTATTATTGAATTAACTTGAATGCTGCTGCTCGTAAAAATGGCAAGTAAACAGGTGTTCAGCTGAATAATGTAGTAAAGTGCTTTTAATACTCATCTTAATGTGGTTCGATGACTTTTAACAAAATGAACTAAATGAACAAGCCATTAAAGAAGTGATATTTAATTGCAGATAAGGAAGTGGTATGGCACTGTCCATTTTAAATTATTGTAATCATGGTCATTTATATGAGTTATTTTCAAGTAATTCTCATGCATTTTTGATGATAATTTGTGGACTTGAAAACATTTTCTTAGGTTCTTTGATAATAAAAGGCATGGTTGAGTACCTTTTGTTGTGGTTTTTTTTTGGCAATGTGCCTATATGAATTTAATAGTATTGATTGATTTGAGAGGGAGAACTTTAGAGTTTGTCAGGGCTTTGCCCCGTATTGACCAAGATCACAAGATGACTTTGAAGATTAATTTGTATGTCTTTATTATTTTATGGATACAGGCGCTTGTAGCAGTTGCTGCCAATGCCGAACCACAAGATGAGCCTGTGGTAGCAATAGTCAGTCCCGGTCCGGTGGCTGACGAGCTCCTTGCAGCAGAATCTGGATCAGAACCTCTTGTCGTTGTCGCAGCTCCAACTGACCTTGTTCCCAAAAATGTTTCTGCGCCAAAAGGAAAGAATAGCACTGCTTCAGCCAGTGACGATCAAGCCACAGCTGCCGGTGGTCACTTTGGTGGTCCCGAATATGGGCTAGGCGGCGGGGGCGGACATGGACATCATGGGGGTTGGGGATGGGGATGGCCAAAGGTTGTCAATTACCCCCCAATTCATGCTCATTTCAAAGGTCACGTGAGTGAAGGCCATGGACCAAAATATGTCAAGGATTACCACTACCACAAACATGGTGTTTTAAAGCATCCTCATCATGAACAGGTAAAATATGAAAGCTTACATTATTCTTGCCTTTGCACATTGTTGGTATTTACATGTTTTAACAATAAAATTCATTCCTGGTTTTATTTTAGGTTCTGTAAGTAATGTGTTCTCACATTACCCCATTACTCTTAATACGATAAACATGACAAATGACTTTGATTTCTTTAATTTATTAGCACCAACACCACCTCCACCGGGAACATCTTCACAACCATCACCTCCACAAACATCATCTTCATCAAGCCCATGTTCACAAGCTCCACATTCACCAACCAGTCTACCACAAGAACGTAAGTGTCGCAAACTTGTTCTTATATCTCAACAAACAAGTCTTATATTTTATTATCTTTTTCATCTTGCCTTACGCAATATTCTTCTTCTTCTTCCACAGGTCAAGGCTACTCACTCCGTTTCCGAAGGTCACAAGCACAAGTTCCACGCTCAAGAATACCACAAGCACACTCATCCCCAAAAGTTCGAGTACCAGAAATGGGCTCCTCCAATCTACGCCAAGGGATGGGGTGCCGGCTACTAATCCAGGTAGCTTTCATCATTCTTTGTTCAGCGATGCACAAGAACAACTTGAACAACAAGCCAGTGATAAGCTAATCAAGCATCGCAATCTTAAAAATACATCAGCACTACTACCAAATATAATCATCTTACTTATCATTTCATTATCTGATCCGCTCCATCACCTTCATTATCATCTTCAACCAAGTTGTAGTAAGCTTAACTGAAGCTAGTCACAAAAGAAAAATGGAGGAAAAAGGGAAACGCAACACCAGTTTTCAAAACCTTTAAATTGCTTGTCAATTTTGTTTGAAGGGTAAAGTACTCCATGTTTAAAATGCAGAATTAATTTTATAGTTTTTTAAAAAAGTATACCTATCTTGAAGAGTGACATAATTTCTTCACTATGCCTTTCTTTCTTCTTTCTCAATTATATTTCCTCAGTATTTTTTTTGTTCCCTTTTCTTTCGTTGAACTATAAACTAACTACTTTTTGTTCTGTTTAGAAAAATCTTTTGCTCCCTTTACTTACACTTCCTTCAATTTTTAACTACCTACTTTTCTTATCTTTCCAGTCTTTCATTATAAAACTAATATATGATGTTATAATTATGAAGATGATATACACCCCATTCCGTGCTTGGGGATTATCCACTTTATTTTATTTAGGATAAGTACATTATAATAATTTTAAGAGAATTTTATCGTGTTGTTCGTCTGATAACGGCGATCTTGAAATAAGTTTCTAACGAAACTGTTTCATGGATCTGTAAGGAAAGAGAATATCGGCAAATAAAATGGATATAAAATGTGTTTTATTTTTTACAAAATAATATTTTTGTTGTTCACTTTTGAAGGCTCATCAGTTTTCTTTGATCATTTTTCATTATTTTTGTTGGTCTTGTAATAATGTACATATATTGGAGTTGAATCATTATCATCATCATCACTGATCATCATTATGAGCAAGACTTTAGATTCCCCAAGAAAACAAACAGCAAAGGGAATGCTTCCCTCCCCAAGGGCTACCGCTAGTGACAGTGGTGTGGTCAAATCTTCCCCATTGTCTACCCCAAGAACACCTCGTGCTAAGATGAACATTATTAGCAAGCTATCCACTCCTAGAACAAAGGTCACGGCAGCAGCAGTAGCAGCATCTACAACTGCAAAAGTTGAAGTGATGGAATTGCCAGCCAGAATTGGGCCTGGGATAAACCTCAAGCTGAACACTTTCAATCCAGGGGATCGTGTTCGTAACGGAGGTGGTGGGGACTCTTGTGTAAAACTTCCACTGGAATGTTTATCCAAAGCCGAGATAAGCGAAGAAATGAAGGAGTCCACCCTGCCATATCATCATTTGGGTTATTACGATGACGAAAACTCGCCAAACGAGGAAGAGGAGGAGGAAGAAGAAGAAGAGCTTGAAGAATTTGATCCTGATAAGACGAGCAACGCTATGAAACCAGATAAGGCTCGTTTTAATATATGGAAGGGTATCAACTACGATCTACACTTGTTGGGTGACTTCAAATCTGACTTTGAGCGGAGAGTCAAATCATTCCAGCGACCTGAGACACTCTCTATTCAAATGGATCCATTTTGCAGGGAAGAAAGTGGCTTAAAGGATGAACCTAGCAAGGGAGACGCTTTTCTCGTGTGGAAAAGCGAATCGGATCAGTGGGAGCACTCTTACCATAACAGTCAAAATGATATTACTTCTACCGCCCTCATTCCCTCCGAGGAGGAAGAGAACGAACAGGATAATCAATATGATGAAGACAGTGATGCTGATTCCATTCCCGATCCCGAAATGATGGAATACATCAAAAGTCAAAAGGATAAGATAAAGCAGGGACTCAGTCCGTCCGGAGAAAACCTGTATTATGATGAGGAATGTGGAGTGGTTCGTAATTTGCATAGGGAGTCACACAGTTTGACTAATTATGGAATGATGCCTGATGACACTTGGATCGGCAAGGCTCACATCTTCTATCCCGAAATGAGTGAAGAGGAAAAGAAAAGTAATTACTACATACTTTTATAAATAAACTATATTTATACAAAGTTTACAAACATTCAAGTTGTACATCCTGTCCGGTTTTACAAAATTAAAAATGATTTTGGTTTTGGGTCTAGTGCTAAAGGCTGTCGTGTCGCGAGACGAGGGCCACTCTAGCAATAAGAACTCTCCCAGGGTGTGCGTTTAAACTTCAAAATAATCAAAACAATCGGACAAAAATAAATCATCTCATATTCCTCTTCCATTTTATAATAATAATAATAATTCTTGTAATGAGAATCATCTTACACAATCGCCTTTCAAACCTAATAATAATAGTAAACTTAACATATATTCATGTGAGCCTTTTCAAATAAAAGCGGAAGTACAACTGTACAAGTACCAATAATATTACATGGTTGATTTTCCCGGTGATCCGGTAGTACCAATATTTAGTACCTTAATGCAATTCACAGGAGACTTACACTCCACCACCACCGCTACTGGATGATTCATGACTGTTTTTATTTCTGGCAACTAACGAGTAAAGTGAAGAAAATTGGTATCTTATTTCATTCATTACATAAAACTACTACATAGGCAAATGGGTATGCGGATGCGGAGAATGACTCATTTTTTCCCCTGCACAAGTCTTCAGGGGAATGGAGACATCATCATTTTACTACTTTATTATTTTATCAGACCAGAAAAAAGTGACAGACATTA
>JAITYZ010003184.1:0-10680 GCA_027744595.1 Paronellides praefectus | reverse complement strand
TTGCTGAAATTATGGCCCATCCAGTAAGATCAAAAGGTGCCACCAGAGCATGGACATTGGTACTTTGAGACTGTTCCTTTGTAACTCTTTTGTTGATAAATATCGAGTACCTGTAACCGTGATATTCAGCTCCAATAGAAGTATATTGTTGCCATCGATCATTTTTGGCGGCGTTTGTCCATTTTTCCCTGTGAAGGAACAAAGGCATAATCTTCTGACAGAGGACATTTGAGCAATTTAGGTTGGCCTGGATGTATATTTTCATGCATTTCTGAACGTTTGTTGTTTCTGTTTTGTTAAAAATATTCCATGGTTCTCCAAGATAAGGGCATACTGCCCGGACCTTTGAAGTCTCAGCGTTTGCATTTGAGATTGATTGAACATTTGAAATTCCAAACACTTGCTTTTGCCAAAAATGGTCTATTGTCGCTACTGATGTCAAGGTTGAATTCGTGACTTGGCTAATGAGCTTCAAAGGGACCTCTACCGAAAAACTGGTCGCTGTTGAGGATGTAATACAAGGTGAACATACAAAGAAACAATTTTTATAATCTGTGTCAATCAGCAGAATTTTAGTTGTTCGCGTGAATAACGTATTTGGCACCGATACCCATTCAACGTTTTCGTATTCTCTTGGAAATGGGAAAAGCAAATAATGAGGTGAGAATATTTGACTCGGTACTTTTACTGCACCATGGCCTATTTCCACTTTGGCAGCTTGATCAAAGTACTTTACTAGAAATGCAGTTTCGAGAACAGAAACTGGGGGGAATTGAGCGACACAAATATTAGTACTCTGGCGAGAGTTGAGAAATGTTTTGGAATATATTGGAGAAAGGTCTTGGAAAAAGGAACTATTCCAGTAGTCCCAGTACTCAATGTTAATATGAGCTGATCTATTGTAGCTACTTGCTGTTAGTATTCCTGTTTGGATATGGACGCAGAGAGATGACTTGTCATCATAGCAATATTGAAGAAAACTTTCGTGAAGTTTACTGTGAAAGCTTGGCGACCAGGAAAAATGAAGGGTACATTTTGTGAATATTTTATATACCGCAAAGTTGCGGTTAAACCCAACATTTAACCCTTTTATCTCAGTATTATAGTTTATTGGGGTTTGTAGCGAAATTTGGACGTTTGTTAAAGTTAAGAAAAGATGGACCAACAAAAAAGTCATCATGTCCTTGTACTTTTATGAAAGTTTAGGTAAAAGAGTTTCTCAAAAGTAGCTAGTAGCCAATTTAGAGGGACGTATTTCTAACGACAAAAATTTAACCCAAACCAAAAAGATGGGAAATGGTTCCAGTTTCACTCTTTGAATTGTACCGAGTAATTTTTTTTGAAATGTCATCAGAACCAGACACCAAAGTTTCGAATGAGACATTCGTCATCCAAAAGTGTTTTTTTTAATTTACAACCGCCAAGTTTTACTCTCCTTTTTATTGTGCAATCAGTATGTTTGAACAAATTTCCCAATTGCACTTAATGAGCAACAACCGACGCTGTTAAAATATAACATAATAGGCAATAAAAATTACAAAAGATCATTGAATCGACAATAAAACGGCAATACAAACGATTGAAAGTCTTTTTATGAGCAGTATTCGCTTTAAAGTTTGGGGTTTGTTTCTTACTAAAGTGTACTCAAGTATCTGTAAAACATGCCTCTATAGATTCTAGCAAAGAGGATAATTCAGTATATGTTTATCAATTCGTATTTACATCAAGTTAAACGCTTCATATTTCTAACAATTAACGATTTTGACAGGTGGTGTTTGCCCAAAGGAATTTTGTGTTGAAGTGATTAAAATAAAGAAAAAGTAAACTAATTTCGTTTTATTGTTTTTACGGCAAGTATTTTGAGCCGTTCAATTGCTCACTTGAAAATGTTCATTTTATTGTGTCTGAATTATCTTCCATTAAATGTACATAAAATTTATTTATATTGCGATATATTTATAACAAAGAAAATACATTTTGTACACTAGTGCTTGTTCATATTGTAGTTTTTGTGTAAAATATTATTATTTTTGCATGAAAAAGTTTTAATCCTTATTTCTTAGTGAATTTTTTATAGGAATCCACTTCAAACAACAAAAAATTATGATTCAGTTATTTTCTAACTTAAATTTACCATGCAATAGAAAATTTCTTCGTTATTGGATAGATAACAAACTTTAATTAAGGATACTTCCATACAAAATATTGTAGAGACTAGCAGACTCATTCTGTTCATTCATTTTTAAAGATTTGGTGTCAACTTTCTTGGCAATGACACCAGAGACCTCCCACCTCTAATGTTATTCAGGTACAAAATTGCATCCTCCCAAACACTTAATTATCTCTGTTGAACTACTTTGTATACTAACGAAATATCTCAGAAACATATTCTCAAAAGTTTGCTCTATCTTCTCATACCAGTTAGAGGTGGTGGTTCTCTAGTGTCATTGCCAATGTATCTAGTCACCAAAATTTAAAAAAAATGAATAGACGAATTGAGTCTATTATAGTACCCTCAATCAAATTAATCATCATATTCGTGGAATCCTACGTAATGACGGATTGTCCATACACACATTCGTTTGTGGGTTTCTAAATTGATTTTTCCGACATGCTTCCCTTCGAACACTGACGTCCTAAAACAAATGTTAAAATTTCAAAGTATTAACACGTCTAAATATTTAATAAAAGTTTATATCCAAAATATCTAATACCACAGGCAATGAGTAGCCAAAGCCTCTCCTGGGGGCAGTAGCATTCTTCGCTGGATTCTTAGGTAAACTTTCCACATGATTCGATGGGTGGGATTCCGTCATGGTTATAAGCAGCAGAAATAATGGGATCAAAAACAAAATTGCTCCGATAAATTTGCACGACATTTTTTTACAAAAAAAGTCACAAGTATGCCGTTTACAACTTAACATGGGTAAAAAATCAAAGTATTTTGACCAAAGAGTGATGACGTCGAGCGTGAAGTGAACTGAATTGCTTCATGACATCCACACTTTTTTACGTTTTCACATAATATTTTTTACTTATTTATTTGTTCTGGTTAACAAAACCAACCAAACATGATACGAACGCAGAGTGCAATATTTGTGTAACCTTCCTATTTAATTACGGACAACGGACGTTGTGGCATAATTTGTAGGTCGTGTAGGCATACATGGCATGTATTACATGCACAACCTATATTTTTAGGATGACAAATGGCTATATTTTATGACGTGATCCATTTATTTAACTCACAATCCCCGCGCACTATATGCAAACACAAAGTTAAATAAATATAAATACAAATAAATAACCTTTACTATTTTTTATTCGTATTAAATAGCACCGCAATTTATAAATCAACCACAACTAGATTATCTAGTCTAAATACGTAATACATTGTAAGTTGTTTGCATTTATTTTACTGCAAACATCCCATTTACCAAAATTAGGTATTATTCCTCAAACAAAGTTCCATTTATAACCATAATAATAAGTCAGTATTTAGCTTAATCGTAACTAGACTATAAATGCAGCGGTAAAAGTATAAGGTGCTTATAATTAGATTATAAAACAAATCATTTACAGATTTAAAAACATTTTTTTAAAGTTTGATGATTACACGTTTTGAACCAACTTTTGAATAAAAAAACGCACATGTACCAAGCGTACCCTTTTAATTTTCAAATAGAACACGTTGAGCAACCACTTGTAGTCCTGCCATTAGTTCTGTAAGAAAAAAATATAAATAATCATCAAAACTATTAGTCATCTTTAACACCGGTATTTATTGAGCTGAACGTATTTAGCAGAAACAATTATCGTACAAAATACCTTGCGCAGTGGGTACGATTTCCATAGCAGGTAAAATGAAAAGGCCACCTTGGTCGCCCCTCAACTCTAACGTCGTCGAATACTTTATTCCAATCGCCTTTGCCCAGTCATCCATGGCACCATCGGTGGTCGTCCCAAAGAGAACTGGGGATGTTCCCACCCTATATTTCATTCCATGAACTCTCTGCATTGCTGTTGTAGCCTCCAGTCCTAAACTCACGCTTCTCTCTTGATCATAGGCATGCGTGTGGTTAGCATGGCCATAGGGTACAATCCATAGTTGGCCAGAAGTATGCAGGGATATATAGGCCTTGACATCCACTCCAGTACCTAATAACTTGTAAATGTATCTGCTGTGTGCCTTTGATTCAGGTTCTGAATGAGGAAAAGTGCCCGGGTAAGTTTGTGCACAGGGACTCTTGTTTATTTCGCTTTGGCGAAACAAAAATGGCGAGTTTCGGTTAAGATCAACACCGAAGCAGTTTGTAGCATTGGGAAAGTCCGGGTCATTTACTTGTCGTCTGTTTTTTCGCCACATTCTATCAGATGTATGGGTAAACTCTAATCCGTCTGGGTTTACCACAGGGATTATGTAGTAGTCGATACCTTCAAGATGACTGGATAAGTAGTTTTTTGTTTTTCCAGTCCACTCGTTAATGATCCAGGTAGCTACAGCGGATGTTAACCACTTTAATAAAAAACGAAACAAAAAAGGTATGAAAAAAAAACAATTTAAAACTGGTATTTTAAAATTTCAAAATTCGGGTTTAAAATAAGATTTTCACCTCGCGTGCATGTACACCTGTAACATTGAAAAATACAAACTGTCACATTTTTTATTAAATAACTAGATATTTATTTTTAATTTGGTATTTCTAATTATCCTACCAGCATCAATGACAACGGCTTTCCTGTTATTTGGACTACTTGAAATTTTCACCGCATAAATGTTCCTTCCTTCATAACTTTTACCAATAATTTCAACAGTTGTATTGATTTCCTGCCTCCGGGGTAAATGTTGAATAAAAGCTTCAATGGTTGCATAGCGATGGTATTTATACCAGTCAAGCTCACGCGACAGTAATAAATCCAGCTGCAACCGCTCAGGTAACCAAGGCTTTTTATAGGGACCGAAATTCGGATTGAACGGGCCTTCATCATTACTGGACATATTTCTCGGACTGGCGATTGAAAATATAGTGAGGTTGAAAGTTACGACACAAATCGTGTAATTGCTGCAAAACCTTGACACTTCAACTTACATTAAAATTGTATCTTGTTTCACCAGAAAGGGTATATCATAGCGCCTAAGCATTGCTTCAAATGCGGGTATCCGGCTATCAGTCACCAATATGTTGAAAGGAACGTTTAGGTCGGGTTCTTGTAGGAACTCAATTCTGTGTTCGGTTAAACATTGCTTGTAATAATCCGCAAGGGCCAAAATCTGCAACTCAGTTTTGGCTGAAGCTGTGTATTCTTTCAATCTATATGAAAAACAGTGCAAAATACAAACTATTGAAATTTAAAGAATAATCTTGCGTTATTAAATGTTGGCCGTACATAAAATGCTGGTTTTCTGAATTAAATGACCCTTGAACTAGGATAACTAAAATTACTAGAATTTTATGCATCGTTGGATTTTGTTGGAAGGTAATTGATTGAAAATTATTTTTTATTTATATAATTAAATATTATTAAGAGCAATGAGTATGGCAATACACTAAGCATAGTAAACATGAGACGTGTGACATGACGTGCATTACATTTTTTACTACTAATAACGCGTCAACAAATTTATCTAAATGTGTAGCACACTTTTACGGTTAATTAGTAATGAGATAATAGTGAACTATCCTGTCTAGGGGGCATGCGCCAAGGTTTATTGTTTATGTGACGCGTGTAGGCTATGAAGAATGCAGTCATCATTTTTTAATGATTTTTTTATTGCAAGTGAATTGCTGAGTCTGGAGTAACAAGTCATTGACGCAAATTAAAGTGGAACTTGAGTGAATTATTTTTTAAAGTAGTTTTATTTAAATTCATCTAACAATTATACCTACTTTGTCAGTTTAAAAATGACGACTACAACAAAACACAATTTTGTATTATTATCATTATTAGATTGTTGGTTGTACGATAAACAGGGAAGTAATCAGATTTGAGTAGGTATAACGTCACAAAGAAGGGTTGTATTAAGAAGTTAATGCTCGGGAATTCATTTGTTCTCCTCCTCGTTTCCCGAAAGATCATCACTCCCGTCATTCAAACCATTTCCTGTGTGGTCATCATTTTCCTCGTTTGCATCATTTGCCAATTGATCCCCACTTTCCAAGGAACCACTGTTGTCAATCGGGCAATTATTTTGCAAAGAATCATCGCTGTCACCGTCCACACTAATTACCGACCTTTCATCGCTGTCACCATCCACACTAATTACCGAACTGTTATCCATGTCAGCGTCCGCACTAATTACCGAGCTGTTATCCCTGTCACCGTCCACACTAATTACCGAGCTGTCATCGCTGTCCTCTTCCACACTATCTTCTCGATTTATCATCACTTTCCTCCTCATCCAGTTTAATTTTCTTCGCCATATTTTCAGTTGAAGAATCTTCCTCAGGGGATGGTGCACCTTCCCCACTTTTATTCTCCTGGGGTCCAGTTGCAGATAAAGAAGACAAGCCGGTTGCTGTCGTGATGGCCAAACACTCCCCACATCCGGTTTTTGTTTTCTCGAAACAAGCCACACAAGTCATGTGATTACATTGGTCGTAGAATGCCCTCCGAACCATGTTGGCATCATAAGTCTTTTGACAAGTAGGACAAATTTTAGGTTCTTCCTCAGCGGTGGGAGGTGGAAGTAGGTTGATTTTTCTTCCACTTTTGATTAAAGATCGCGGCATGATGACCTCCCAGTTTGTATCACTTTAAAATAAAAAAAATAGTTTAAACATTTTAATTTGTTTACTAAACATTTTGGGAAAGGTTAACGCCCAAGTTGTAGATAAAGTAATGGTTATAAGGACTGTACTCTGTATTAAAATAAAATTCAACCTTAAGATTAACTTACCGTTCAATTTACAATTACTATAATCAACGTTCAGAAAACCCGCGGACAAATCTGGGTACTATTATTTTTAAAGCAATAAGAACTAAATACCCTTTCAACTAATTTAAGATTTTCTCTTATTTTTCCTAGTATTTAGAAATTCTGAAAACGCTTACAAATTGACAAGAAAATAAAAATAAATCAATTACAATAATTAGTAATTTATTGCTAATAATTAATAATAAACGCTTTCTTTATTAGTAGGTCTACTAACTAGAAAAAAACTTAATTTTAACAAAGGCATTAAAGTTAATTAAAATGGAAAATAAAAGGTTTGTTAAATTGCAACAAAATATATATAGCAGTTTGAACAAAACAGCCCAAACCTAAAATATATATTTTTAGATTAGCATTGCGAGGAGCAAAAGAGGGATAACAAAAAGATGCAATCACGCAGCTGATTGTCTGCTTTATACTTTTTTGTTTGTAATTTGCAATATCTACACTAAATGCATGACATGCATTGCATGTAGCCTTAGCACACATACTAATACAAAGCTTGGACAGTCATTCAATTTTCGCCAACAGAATCTCTCCAGCAACCTATATTTCTGCAACCAATTATTGGTTACCAATAACTGATTACCCTAGCAACCAACAACCAAACATTCTGACGATCGGCGTCCCAACAAAATAGACTCCAGTAACCTTCATCCCTGCAACCACTAGCCAGATTTAATCAACCAGTCAACCCAGCAACCAATCACTCTAATAATTACCAACAAACTAATATTTAAGTACAATATTGTTTTAGAAAGAGTTGTATAAACACGCAATTAAATTTGAACATTCGATTTACTTTTTAAAGATACTCCACCAAATACTGTCGATAATATGTTAAAGGATAACATGGCTACGACGAGATCATCATATAAATAACGATCAATGCGCGTGGACAAACCTATTTTTAGCCACTGGCTTTCTGGTATTACAATTTCTGGCGATTTGAGGCGCCTACTGTGGTTTTGGTGACATCGAAAATAGAATTTTTTCTTTTGGCAGCAATAAGATTAAATTATTTATCTGATAGGTTTGATGGCTGCATTTGATACAAAATCTGATTTCCAGCAATCTAAACGTCTCGCTATATTTATTTTTATGACCCATTGACTGTCCGGTTAAAGCGATTTTTAAAATAAATATTTATAATATCATAATATAAATATATACATCTGAATGTTTAAATAAGCACTGAGGCATGAGGTAGTGGAGATCTCATTTTTAGAGCAATTTGTCGCATTTAGCATTAGTCCATGTTCCCAGAGTATAATTTTACAAGTCTCATTTAAATTCACGTTTCATTAGTGATACACCAGAGTGTAGTCTATTTAGCTAGGATAGAAATGATGTACATTATCTTATAGTTTCATGTTTAAATATTACACGTGCCCCGTCTCCTGTTTTATTGATTCATGTCTTTGATGTAATGTTTCAAGTGCTTTTTATGTACTAAGCTATATTTTGATGTTGTGTTATTTTCAGAAATTATTCAGCTCTTTTGCTTGAAAGAACCCATAGACAAAAAAGTCTGCAATGCAGAGTGAATTAACAAACAAAGTAAAGCGTCATATTAACTTAATACTTAAATTGTTATCTTTAGAAATTATTCAGCTCTTTTGCTTGAAAGAACCCATAGACAAAAAAGTCTGCAATGCAGAGTGAATTAACAAACAAAGTAAAGCGTCATATTAACTTAATACTTAAAACTGCGCTTGGATTTGATATGCACTTTAGTTACAAACTCAAGGTTTATATTTTGATAGCATGCTTGTTTTGTTCCAAACTTAAGTACGTTGACAACATAAAAAACGTTTAAATGTTTATAGACCATTATTGGGTTATAATGGTAAGTATGAAATTACCACTGGTGCCGTTTCACCGTTGTAGAAACATCGTTTATTTGCACATAAAATCTTTTATTACGCTTCGCCCTCGTTTCGGTATATTTTATAGTGATAACTTTATAACAATTTAGAAAGGAAATATAAATGCCTTGTACCAGTCGAAAAACCTTTATGATAGCTTGTAAAAGTGTAGTGGAGTTATGAATTTGTTTGTATCTTCCTTATACACCTCGTTATTACCTACACTGTGTAGGCTACACATTACGTGACGTAATTTACGTCGTTTATCATATTAACCCTCTTATTTTAATCAAATGTCAATACAAAATACTCACAATAGATTTAATCACATGTCTGGAACACGGTAAGTTTTAAGTTCAGTCTACATTTCTGTACTGACATTTTTATTAAAAAATAAGTAAAGCTAATTTATTAGTAAGCTCTGACGTTGTACAAAGAATTTAGCGAATAATAATAAAAGTTCTATTTGTTTTCATAAAATACACGTTTAGTTCAGAACGAATCTCTATAAATAATAAATTACTTCTCGAGTCAAAATATGGTATTGTTCCGTATATTCACGCATATTTTAAAGTTGTACCTTGTCTTTATTTGCGTCGGAAATATGCAACAAGTGTCTTTAATTTCAGCAAATGTTTTAACCTCGGCAAACAAAAATCCGTTCAATGCATATTGGAATTTTTTCGAAGTATTTAAATTATGCACGGTTCACCTGTCCTGGCAACTGAATCTCCAGTCACCCCTTCATGACAGCTTCATAAAATACTGCCTAGCAACACCTACTTCAACGTGCACCGTAATTCAAGATGGAAAACCCCAAATTGACACCTTATCAGGAAATGGAACCAATTCCAAACTAAACTTTGGTAATCCAATATGGAAATGGAAACTTTCATCTCACATTAAAAAGCGAATATTAAAGTTACATTACAATCCCGACTGCACTGTGGACTTTCCATCAATTCAAGGATTTTCATGGGAACAAATCACAACCTTTTTTAATCGCACAGTCCAGTACGAACCTACAATGAGCCAGCAAATTGCCATTGATTTTATAATTCTGCCTATATCTCTTACATTGAATTCTGATTCCAAGTATTATTATTCGGTTCCAAATTTGAAGTACCAATCCAAAATAATATTCTTGAATGACATTAAGAAAGAAATATTTATTGCTTGCACATTCTGTATGCCGCCATATGACAGTTTTGCTAAAACTAATGTATTCAACGTTGCAATAAAACCACTGGGGTACCAAAAGATGTCACTGATGGATATGAGAAACGTGTTCGATGACTTTTGGATATTAAAATTTTTCAGTCAAGCTACTAAATTTGTACTTCGAACCGACAATTACTTTTGGGACATGAAAGAGTTTTGTGCCTACAGTGGTAATAGTCCTAATTCGGAAATTCCTATTAGTTTCCATTCAACAGAAAACTGTTTAAAAGCTTACATAAGCTTATCCATAAATTGTACATGGGAGTCTTGTGATCGACACATTAAAGGATTTCTTTGGTACACCAAACTTCCAAAACTAGATAGCATGGAGATATATACTTACCAGTTTATACCATACGGAGCGGAATTTTATGGGTTTCGATATTCCATATTTGCTCGCAAACGAGAGATTGCAGCAACAACAAACTTACTTGCATTGTTATCACCGTTTGGCCACATTGAGTGGTCGCTCCTCATAATTACTTTTATATTATCAGGATGCATCCTTGACTTCACCGATATATCAAATCGTATAATCTACCTTTTTGCCATTCTTCTAGGTCAGGACGAGAGAGTACATTCTTCAACGAAATCGAAAAGTGTGCTTATATTAATTGTGTGGGTATTTGCGGCAATCATTTTCAGAAATCTCTACAC
>JAITYZ010003183.1:0-14423 GCA_027744595.1 Paronellides praefectus | reverse complement strand
TTTAAAGTCTACTCATGTTTCTTCATTTCATTAACACTTTTCCTTTTAAACATGTTCATTATGATGTACAAGTAGAGATAAAAAAAGGAGACATGGTAGTAGAGCAGCAGCAGCGGCAGTAAAAGGAAAAGTCATAAAAAAGGAAATAAGTTTCTAAGCACTGCACATTCATTCGCATATGCATGCATTTATCTATAGCACACACGAGCATTTAGAAACTGCGTAAAAAAATGAGCGGACGACCTGCATAGGCTCCCACTATAAAAGTATTTCATCTCCCCCATTTTTACTTCCCTTATCTCACTACTTTCTCTTCAACTCTTCGCACCACTAACCTTACTTGTGTTTTTTTTTTGCAAAAAAAAAACTTTGGAAGGAGCAGCGTGTGTTTTTCTTGGAAGAGGGTGAGGACACTCGTTGAGTGTAATAAATGAAAAGGAACCTCTTGCATCTTTTACTACCTTATCATCATCATCATCATCAACAACAATAACAACAACACAAAGATGTTAGAGAATGGACTAGAAGTGAGTTGAAGCGGCTAAAAAATAAAAGATGGTAAAATGCGGACATACCGGTGGCTGTTGGATCATTATGTGTGGCAGCAGGCCAGAGGGTTCTCGTGATGAGTCCATATTTTACAGCCATGATGAAAAGCGGGAGGACGAGCAGGATCATGTCCAGGAATACCGTGTACGTCTTCTCCAGCGTCTCATCAGGCCATTCCTCGCGGCATTTGTTTCTTCCTGTTACAAAAAAAAGACAAAAGTGAGGAAGGGTAAGTGCATTAAAGAAAATACGCTAAACTAAATATATCAAAGAAAAACGCTTTCTTCTTTTTCTTTTTTTTGTATAGTAATGTGCATGAGCATTATGATGATGATGATGATCCTCATGTCGGAGAAGAAGCCATCATCACCACACACTTTACCATTTCCACTAAACTACTTTGTTTTGATGGAATAAATGGAGCAAGATTGAAGAGATGGGAATGTGTGTGTAGTTTGTCGTCACCATAAAATATAAAGACGCACAAAAGGAGAAGAAGAGCCTGTTGTTAATTTAAATTTGTGTGTGTGACTTGATGTGAACTTCCGTGTGTTTCAATTTAGATTGTGTTTTTTTTTTCATCTTTTCTACACCAAAACCCACCCACCCACCACCTTGTGCTCCCAAAAATAGAGACACATGTGTTGCACGTTTCATGTTGTTCTTGGATTGGAGTAGCAGAGAATGTAATTATCTCAAAAAAAAAAAGAAAAAAAGAAACACACTACGTATCAGAGTTCCTCACCAAGACAATGGGCTCCTTTATTTTAAGGACTGCTCCTGCTGGAACACCATTTTATTAATACAAATGGCTTGTCGGCTTTCCCGGGTGTTTCCTTGTTCGTATTATTCAACATTTTCAACCTCTCTCTCTCTCTCACACACACAAAAAAATGTCAACCAGCAGTGCAGGGGAAACACGGAAACTTTTCTTTATGAACATGACAAAATATTAACATTTGTGTAGAATTTAGAATGATGTTATGAAATTGTACAAGAAAAAAAGATGAGATAATTATTGCAACTAAATGTTGTTATGAAAATGGAAATACTATACTACGGCCCTTCCATACAAAGCTACTTGGGTTTTTATAGTGAGGGAAATCAGGGGAATTAATATGTCTTTGTCTTGTTCCATCTACCTTCCCTTGTCTCCCAAACTGAATCCCTTGCCTATTCTACTCCTGTGTGAACTCAGGATAGAAAATAAATAAAAGTTTGTGTCCAACTTCAAAATATATCAACACCCAGCTTACAGCTTACAGAAAATGCAATGTAAGCTTTGTAGAGATTAGTACTATAAATTGTTTCCTCTTTTCTTCCATACAACTTTTATTCTTCCTCCTCAACTCAACCCAATTTCATTTCATATGCAAAATAGTCAGTATAAATTACGGACACAAATTGTCCTACTCTTTCGGCTGCAGTACAACTTAAAAGGAAATATAGTTGTAAAATAATTGTGACGGAAATATATATCTTCCTGGCAACAATGCACCAATTGTTATTTTTTGTCCAGGTCAGTAAACTGAATCTGTCGGTGTAAATCCTATGACAACAATGAACTGCTATACTCCTACACGACAACATGTAATTCTTCATCAACCGAAAAAAAACCTAAGCAAATAGGCTAGGTTAACAAAAGGGATTGGCCCATTACGGGAAATGGCGAGTGGGAAGTTTATGGGAAACTTACTCCACTTACTATCCAAAAAAGGATAGTTTTTAGATGTTATTATGCCATTTACAAGTTGTAAAACAGGTTGTATATTATTTATGACAAAAGACGTGTCAAAGCACGCAATCCAAAAAAAATAACGAGCTTAACATAAAAAAACACAATCCCATTCTTCAACTAAATTCTTTTTTGTTTTCAGTTTTCCTAGCAAAACTGCACCACTTGATATTATTATCAGCATTGTATCAAGTATATTTAAAAAAATGTAAATTATGAATTTTTGGCAAAATTTGGGAATTAGAATTGTAAATAGAGTGAATATATGAATAATATATTTATTTTGTGCATACCTGTTTTTCGGATTGGCTGGAGCATGTTGACAAAGACGGCTGAAAAACAAATAACCACAAAAACAAACCAAAAATTTAATTTATTATCTATTTATTTTACGGTACAATTTTTTTATCTTTCCACCAAATTAACCAACCAAAAACTCTTGAACCAGAAAGTCTTAAGTCGAAAAGGATCTTCCTCTTTTTGTTGTGTACTTAGCGCATTTAACTTTTACTATCCAGTTTCTTGCAGGTTGTCTAAAAGTCTCTCCAAAAAATAAAACTCGCAAGTTCATAATTCAACATCAAAAAACTTTTCTTAGTCGTCACAAGTTACACAGTATATGTACATAAGTAGGTATACAACCAAACGACCACAAAAAAATGATAAAAAAATGATGCAAAAAACTGGCATCCTATCAACGTCGCCACTCGCCATACAAAAAAGAAAGAAAAAAGTTCACTTTTACCCATGCATTCTTCCTTCCTTGTTCTGCACCCATAATCCAATTACCATTCTATAAATTTGTATTCCCAATTTTTTACTCTTCAAGATATTTCAGGCCCGAGATAAAAAAAAAGACATGTCAACAAAATAATGCCAGATTTTTTTTCAATTTTTGTAAATTGGTTTATAACAGAGCTCTACGATAGATTATGCATCGCTGCACTTTATGCAACTTTTTGTTTACAAGTTTATCCAGTAACCCTTACGCAGTTAAAAAACCCGGAAAGTAAAGTTATATAACATTGTATATTTTTTTCAAGTGATTTTTAAAAAAGAGTGAAAGTTTTAAATCTTTTAAAAACTCCTCCAACTTTAATTTATAGAAAAAAGTGAAAGTCTGGTTAATTTGTAGAATTTTCTCGTCTCTTTAATCCTTTCACTTGTCAAGCTATTCACTTGTCATCATCCTCACCACCAGAGAGGATGATAGCATATATTTTTTTTGGCAAGGATAGGAAAACAAAATGTGGCATATACGTAAATATATAAAATGAGTTGTGGCAATCGGATTTCCTGTATTACATCGTCAATCACTTTCTCAGCAGCAGCCTATATTCTACATACTTTACTAAACCGCCCCCGCCCCCCCCAACAACAAAAACTTTAAAGTGTGCGTAATGATTTGGAAATTTGTAATATAAAACCCACATTGACGAAAGCATTAGGAGCGTCTTTCATAAGGGAATTTGTACATGTGCCATATAAACATCTATTTGTATTTCTACTATTTCTAGTTGCACTCTATTTGTGGAGGTATTTGATGATGAGTGGACGATGAAAAGAGTAAAAATGTAAATTGTTGCAAGTAGCCCGAAGGAGGAACGCTGCTCCTTCTCCAGAACCCCCCCCTCTCTCTCTCTCTCTCTCTGCTGGCATTTTTCTGAATGTCACCCAAACCGTTTGCTCTCTTTTTCTTTAAAAAAATATATAATAATATTCGTCGAGTGAAAGCCAAAGCTTCCGTATTAGTATCACGACGACACTATACCACACGTCACTATATACAAACTCATTTTCCTTTATACTATTTACTTTTTTCCCCGTCTAAAAATCTATCCAAAGTATCATTTGGGGGGAAAGTAGGAAACCCTTTTATACTTGATGATGGCGATGAGAATGGGAATGGGATGGTCTCTATTTTTTTTGTAAAGAAAAAGAAGGCAACATTTTTGTGCTCATGGAGCTGTGTGTGAGCAGAATGAAGGCCGAGGGGCAAAAGCATGTTTGAAGATGCTGACATGAGGACAGAATTTCAATGTAGCAGCAAAATCCCTTTAATCCCCACATTCTCTCCACATTCCTCTCATATCATCCCTTTTCAAATGAGCAATCTTTTTTTGCTCCCTTATTTACATGGACACCACTACCACTTGTATATGTCCATCATATTGGACTATACTGCTCAGATGATCATGTTCACAAGATGATTTTGGAAAGATGTGGGTTGGAGGCTTTTGCTAAACGAATGTATTTAAATAAATATTTTATATATGGCGTAGTTATATGATGATAATAACAAAAGATCAAGTGTAAACGAGATGGCGCAGAAGAATACAGATGATCGGGAAGACGCTTTTCGGATGAATCGCAAACTCTTTAAATTGACAGCAGAGATGATGTGGTTTTCTAGGAAGCCAATAATATCACTACTCTCAACTTCACTTCTTAAAGTGCTACATCAAAAATTTCCAGGATATTTCCAGTTGAGTAAAATAAAATTGCTTTAGGAAATGGACGGGCAGTCAGACTAGATCAATCATTAACAAAAAAGAATTTGCTAGATAAGTTGGAAGGATGAAGTAAAAAAGGAGTCGCCATAAAACTACTACACGTGCGGGGGAGGAGGAGAGGCACTGTCTACGATCAAAGCATATAATATGTTGACCCCATAATATACCCATGTATAAATAGCCCATTAAATTATATTCCGTTTTTTCACCCATCAATTTTTCATCAGACTTTTTTTTTCATCAGAAAAGAGCACACAACAAAAGAATTACTGCTTTCCTTCACTTCCTGGAAAAAAAGAAGCAGAGGAGCGGGAGAGTCAAGTTAAAAAAATTTGTATCATATTTTTGGGTGGGATACTCGGAAGGAAATAGAACGGGCTATGATATAGTATGGTGGTGGTATCAGTCGTCCCTTGGGACTTTTTCCCGCAGTTTATGAACCACTTGAATAACAAGCGGGTACACTGAACCTCAATGGAAAGGCTAAAGGGCGAAAAGTCTACTCAAAACGGAAAGGAATTTTATTTAATATTCCCATCTTAAATAGTTTAAAAACTATTAGCCATATATAAGCTTTACTATGCGTATAAAGTACATTGGTAGATAATGCATTTACGGTGGGGCAATGTGAGCTTGTAAACATATTTAAATGATGCATGACAAATTGGGAGTAGGTGACAGCATCCTCTGGTGTGTTTGTTAGTTTCCTTCTTAACCATCCAGCATCTTATTCTTTGCATGCCTTGCGAATATATTTCGGGGTTTGCTGCTGAGCTGGCTCCAACATCACCAGTCAAACAAACCATACTACTCTAAATAATAGTAATACAATCATTATGATTACAACAGAATACATAATGAGATGTATAAGCATCTGATACACTTTTTAGTTAGCTTTTTTTACAATAAAGTAGATCACTATAGCTTTTTGTTTACCTTTTAAAGCTTTCAGAGTCCCTTCATTAAACAAGGATTAGTTTTCAGAAAATTAATTTAACATTTTTAATTAGTAAAAAAAATATTTAATCAACAAAATGTCCAAGATTTTTTTGGTCAAGGATCGCATCTGCAAGTTTTCCGGGGGCTTTACCCAAATCGAAGGGTTGGATTTGCTGCCATCCAAGAATTTGGAAAGTGAGCTTGTCATGTGCAACGACTTGAAAGACAAGTTTAAAACGAGACATGGAGCGAACGTGGGGTAAAGTTATGAGTACCACTTTGTATTTATTTATCCATTTAATATTTTAATTTAGAAAATAGATCCGAACCTATCATTTCATAAATCTATTTATATTGGTTTTTAGAGACAATTTTATGATTGTGGGGTTAAAGAAAGTTACCGGTTGCTCACATACCCACTTGAAAGTTTTGGATCCGGAAATATTTTTCCATAAATTGAAGGACAGGATCTTACCGGATTTCCGAGTGGTACTTTGTGTAACAATTTGTGTGGGATCGGATCAACAAGATGCTCCTCCAATTGAGCCTCTAATTACCAAAGGTAGTTTCGTTATTATTAAATAGGTACTAGTTGTGATAATAATAATGACTCATTATTAATGAGTAAATAATGGCGAATGTTACTTTTGTGAGTTAGAAATGGCAGTGCGGGATAAGCTGCGCTTAATGAAGGACGACGAAGTAGTTGGAAGTCCTGCAGTAGATGCGATTCTTCTCAATGAGCAGAACAAGGAGTTATTTGGGAAGGTCAGCATTCACATGACATTTCCAGAGCACAAGCTTCAACTCCCAATCCGGCCACCAGTTGGCGAAATTTACAGAAAGTTGATTGATGAAAATCTTAGCTCGGATGCGGCCATTGTGCCAGGGACCGGGATCGCTGTGCCATGCCATTCAAGTGTGCTGATGGCACACAGCTCTGTCTTCTACGCCATGTTCGAGAGTGTGATGGAAGAGAAGAGGAAATGCAAATGTGTGCAAATGGAGGGCATGACTGAAGAAGGTGTTGAAGCACTCGTGGACTATCTTTACTACGAAGACGACACCGAGCCCAATGACAAATGCTCAATTGCTTTTGAGTTGCTGTTGGCAGGCCACCATTACGACATTTCTTTTTTGGAATCGGCCATGACTAATATGATATTTGACAAACCTTATGAGTGGTTTGATGTGGAAGTGGCCATCAAACTTTTCATGTTTGCTCGAGGAATGGCGGGATACTCTGCGCGGGAACTGGGGATAAAGGCATTAAGAGTTATGCAAACGTAAATAATAACCATAAATTATGATTTTCATCTATTTATTTTTCAATTAGTTCTCAATTTTCATCTATTTTTTTTAATTGTTTGGTTTTAGGAATGTGGCGGCAGTGCAGCAGTCTGCTTCATTCCACCAACTGTTCAGGGAAAAACCAGATATTGCATTGGAATTGACCACTTTGATTTTGGCAACTTGGAAAAATGCTGAAACCAAAATTATGACACATTTCGAAAATATATTAAATTTCCCCAACTGAGTCTGTGTTGCTATTATTATGAGCTCGAATCTCAATTTTGAATCTACCTCAGCAAGTGCATAAATGGATACCTACATGAAAGGGATTGTTTACCTATCTTGTTTACTTTTCTTGAATATATATACATACTAGCAATATTCTGAATTATTAATCCAAATTTGTTTATATTAAAAAAAAGTTTATTTAAATACTTTTTTAGTCAACATTTTATTGAGTAATGTTGTCTACCTGTTGTAATTTACCTTTTCGGGGAAGAATTTGTAAATAATTAGACTATATTATAACTATTGGATTGACTCTGTATTATGCTTACAACTAAATTAAATTACTTAACAATTAAGTTAATATTACGGCAACTCACTTTAAATGTTACTTTATAAACTGTTTTTCTTTATCATTTTATTAGATAATATTTTAATTGCCACCAAGCTTTATTTTCAAAAGTTTTAATGTCCAAGATAATATGAAAAGGGTAGTGAGGTTTTATGGTTTTGATGCTGACGATTGAAATGATTTGATATCAGAATTAAAATAATTGGAATTAAAGTAAAAGGGTTGATGTAAAAATACCATTATAATTCTACCATTGTATTTCCTTCTTTTATTCCGTATTCAACGCAAGAATTAAATGGAGCTGAACACTAGTGATACTCTTAACAAATACGATAAGTCGGAGTATAGATAAGTTTCATTTTTATGTACAAAACGGGGATACTATCTACTCCATTAAAATATTTTAAGTTTTTATCCAGGGATGATCAGGATCTTTGGATTCGTCTCAAAATGGGCCCTTCTTAGGACCTCAATGGGGGAAAATGGAAGGACACATTTCTTTAGATTGTCTGTACTTTCATTTGGTTGGACAGACAGACAGACCTTATACCGATAATACCATCTAGTTCCACTAAAATGAAACTTGGTAATACTAATACAATTACTATGACATTTTCTGCCCCCCCCCCAAAAAAAAAACTTGCTCGCTAGTTCTATGCTTTGGATTGTTGTTGATGTAGATATATTATGTCATTAATATTATTACAAAAGATAGAATAGGTCTCTTTTTTTGGTACATTTCCAACATTTCCAGCCATAATATCTTGGCTAATAAGAAAAGCTCAGTTTCAGTTGGAAAGATGGACAGAGGACAAGGATAGAGAATGAGAGAGGTTAGATGTAAGATTTTAATGTTACTTTAATCCAAATAAGTATCCCTTTTCCTCTCTCTCTTTCAGCTTGTGTTTGTGTGCAGTTGATCCATCCAAGCTTTAATAAAAGATGAGGACAAGCCATAATCCTTTTCATCGCTAAATTTCCGTTTTCATCTGCATTTGGTACACATGACTACATACATTCACTCCGGATGATGATGATGGTTACATATGAGTCATCATGATAACTTTATATGAGGATAACTATTCTCCAAAACTCTCTTTTTCTCATCTTATGTCTCCGTCTCCGCTTCCCACCACAAGACTCACATCTCCTTATACTCTTGTGACTTGAAGAGAAACACAAGTTTGGTTACATTTATCCCTCCTCGTGTCCTTATCCACATTTCCACATTTACCAGCGCACCACCGGCAGCAAAGAGAGCATGATCGCAAAATCCTAATAATTTCATCTCTGGTGTGTGTGTGGAGTGTGAAAAAGCATTTATATCAGCAGGCAATTTCCTAGGAAAAGAAAAGTGAGAGTTGTGTGTGTGTGGATGTATGTGATTGTAAGAAAGGAGCTAATTTCTTTACTCTATCTACCTACATATAACTTATGACTTCATGCTACACCCTTTCCCCCCTCCTGTCAACTCATTCCCATTGCTTTTTGCTCAGAAGACTCGCTTATTGCTTTTGGCAACAACGTGTTTAGCCGACCATTTCCTTTCATATCAAATTCATTTTCTAACACACACACTTTTTTAGCACAAAAACACACAAAAATATGGGCTGCTCTATTCTCCAATTCTCCAAACCACCTTTTCACTTCTTTCCACAGAACAAAATGAAAATTTGTAATATAAAATATATTGCGCGTAAAGAGAGAGAAAAGTAAAATGAAATTTCCACTTGTCACAAAATAAAAAATCCCTCTCCATTTTTTTTTACTGAATAAGTAAGTACAAAAGACATGTATACCTATATGAAAGTATGATTGCATTGTTGATGTAAGGACACAGCAAGGACCCGCAATTCATTCAACTTGTCTCAAAGACAAAAAAAAATTATACACCGCGCCTCCTGAGTATTCATATATTTTCTTTTAAAGGAAATTTACTCCAGCAATGGAGCAATTTTTAATATTGCACATAAATAAATATATACCCTAAAATTTGTTGTTGTTTTTTTACTTTATTACAAGGTTAAAAATAACTCACAAATCACTTTTCATTGGAAATTGTGTCCCTTCTCTACTAAAAAATAATAACATGATATGATAAAATGTGTAAAAAATGACTCCCTGTAACGCATTCACAATTTTAGTCAATCTAAATTCCAATTTTAAATCCCCCTCCCTTTTTTCCAATAAGCAAGCTTGAGAATAACAGTTAAAAAAACATGAGTCAATGACCCGGAACCAATCATTGATTTTGAGTATAAAAAAATACATATAAATATTATTATTACATATTATTTATATTGCATGCATAATATATTTTTAAAGGACACACGACACACAAAAAAAAATATATATAAATAAAAAATTATTTACGGCCTCATAAATTCTGAAAGCAGTGGACGTGAATTTCTTTACACACAGTTGTGAATGAACACAACAACAACAACAACAATATTTTTTTAGCGTAAAACACATAAACATAACATGAGCACAGTTCGCAATAAATAAAAAAATGAAGAAATATGGGGTCCGCTCATTTCCAGCGTATGTCAGTCTATACAATATTTTTGTTGTTGTTGTCGTTGTTGTAAAAACGAAATAGCTAGCCAAGCTTGAGAGTTAAATGATAAAAATGTGTGCTATGGTGTCATAGTAAAATAAATAGGTTGTATAGTTATTTATAAATATACACATATAATATACATATTAAATGAAAATTGACCGTAAGTCTTGGGTCTGTGTAACTATCATTAGCTTACATTCTCTGGATAATTTTCATAGAATGGGCAATAAAAAAATTTTTTGCTAACCCTTTTGAAAGAAAACGTGCAATGGATTAACCAAGAAAATGGAAGTGTAGCGATAACGCTTATAAAAATATTCGTTTTTTTTTCTACATATAAATTGGTTGTAAAGACATTACGTAATAGTATTCTACATAATAATATGACAAAAGCAAGTGTGGTAGTTGTAGTATTCTGGAGTTAGTCATGCTGTTGTTGTTGTTGTTGTTGTTGTTGTTGTAATTTAGAGCATAATTCTGAACAAACTGTTTGTCGCTTGTTTAACTTGCAGACTTTTGAGCTGTAGCCAAAAGGAGCATAAAAAATAATAATAAAATACTACAAAGCTGGTTTTGTTGTGTGTTGTGTGGTCCCTTTTCCTTTTTCTTCAAGTTTTGCTTGGAGGAAAAGAGTTTTGTGCTTTGTTGGAGGGGAAATGGGGGGGGAATGATGAAATGTAACAAAGTTTTATTTCTTTTGAGCCACATTTCATGCCAGCCTTACATCAAACAACAACAAAAACAGAAGCCAGAAACCAGAAAGTGGAAAAAGTTTGGTAGTAGCAAGAAACAGGATTTTTCGGACAAAATATTCGATAATTGTTCAATTCGCCACAAATAAAAAAGACAGACGTCGTTCAATTTGCAATAAATGTTGTTTGATGGGATGATGATGAAAGTTGGAGAAATACTAGGTATACTAATAATAATATATTGTGTAACTTTGAATTCCCTTTTGTTGGTTTACGAAAAGAGTATCAAGTTTGAGGAGTGTGCATTGTTTATTGTAGGGTGCAGTGCACCCAGAAGCAGCATTTATGTATTTGTGTCGAGTGCCTGGGAGTGTAAATGGGAAAGAGAGTGGTTTTGGGAAATGGAAAGGGCTCTTCCTCTGAACCATCCTAATTTAATTACTCATTTGGAATGGAACCATTAATGCATTTTATTACGTTTCATTATATAACCAGCAGAATTTATCTGTAATCCTACACACGATACGCTCCGTGCATATCACTCTGCAAAATGGAGAAAGTGTGTGTGTATTATTCTTTGCAATTTGGAGTTAGTGGAAATGTTTCATTATATAACCAGCAGAATTTATCTGTAATCCTACACACGATACGCTCCGTGCATATCACTCTGCAAAATGGAGAAAGTGTGTGTGTATTATTCTTTGCAATTTGGCATTAGTGGAAATGGCCAAACTTTTGCAAAATGATGGCAATTTCCAGGCATTCTGATTATTGTTTTCTTCGGGAAACATTCAAAGTTTATGTCAATTTGTTGTTATGATGCATACTTAAATTAATTTTCATCAGCCAGCCTGCAAACATTTCTCTGGATATTTGACAACGTTGGTTGACAGATTTTTTGGCAAAAAGCTTTTGGTAATGAACGAGAATAGGAGTTTCTCATTTCCTCAAAATACAAAAATATTTTATATTGGTGAACTAACAAAGAGATCCATTCTTATATTATTTAATTATTTTTTATTGTTGTTGTTTTCAAACATAGTCATTAAGGTGGATGAGATGTTGGTAGGTGACAAACCATCCTATTTACTTGTACGCAATATCTCTTTAAACTTTATCCCGTTGTAATTCTTGTTATTATTTTTGTTTCTACTAAATTTTCACTCAGAGAGTCAACTTGAGTCAAAATGATGACAGCTTGTAATCCACCTGCGGATGTTGACTCCATTACCCGAATATCAATGTCCTTCGAGTCTTCCCTTCCTACCAACATTCTGCTTTATATTACTTCAATATCACTTCATTACACAATATCTTGTCAAGGTTAGACCCCAACCCCCCACGGCGTAAACAACTTTCAATCTAATTTGTTACCTGGTCTGCTGTATGACTAATTGTGAAATTTCTTATATTGCCAATAGCATGCATACCAACATAATGCAATTATGAAAACGTATGACGAACAAGGACAATAGTGGAAGTGAGATGCTATTTATTCAACATAACATATTTTTTATGGACACTATTATCCAGGTAGCATGCTCAAATCTGTTGTCACCTGTCACAGGTTTGCGCACAGGGCACAGGGTTGACTCTGTTGTTGACAGAGACATAAGCAAATATTATATGATGCGCAATAACTCGTGCATTTGACATGTTCATATCACTTCATTTTTATCTCTGTTGAGCCTGTCTCTATTTTGAATATTGGAATAAATGTCCTTGAAGGCTTGTCAATTGCATGCGCGTCCCTGTCCTTAGTCCTTGACCCAACCATCATATATTTCAGATGGTCAATAGTCAATACATCTCTGCTCTATTTTGGATTAACTTACAAGTAGAACGACACATTTTTAAGCTTTACAAAGTTTGTACGCTACTCTCATGCAGCGTTGCGAATGTGTTTATCTTGGTTGCTCAATCTGTAATTGTGATTTGTGTTGTTTTGCTGTTTTGTTTACTTGAGGGATATGTCGTATGCCTTTATTTCATTATTACGCAAAAGTACGTAACTCCCAGGACAAATGTTGTTCCTTTCTTTGCTTTGTACTGTTTGTACAACAAATATATTTAAAACATGTAAACAAAACTTGGGGACCATTCCAACTGCATGTCATACTTTTTTTTGGGTGAATTCATGATAATATTTATGTATGTGGCACAAGTTTATTCTTACAATGCTGCGGTTATTAAGTAGCTATACGAGCGATGGGGTCGGACATCGGAGTGGGGGGGGGGGTGTAACACATAACACAACTGAACATACTGGTTAGACGATTTTTCTAAATCAAAACACCGAATTAAAGGTCATTTTGGAGTAAAGTATATGGCGATAGTGTAAATAACAAGATATTATGTTTGCGATGAGTGGGTTAAACGGGATTGGGATTTTTGAAGTAATATATCACGTCCTTTTACGCTGCATTGTCAGTGAATTTATCCTTCGCTGCGTCCCTTATCATCAATGTTTATGTCAATATATTATAAGCACTCTCTGCTTGGTAAAATGATATGAAATATTATCCATCCTGTGGAACAAATGATTATGGAGCTTTTCCGCCAACACACTTAAATATTGACTTTCCTCAGGACAAACCATATCCTCCCTGCTCATATTATTATTGTGAATCTGATTCCCATGCATCCACATGATGACCTTGTCTATTTTGTGGTAAAATGTTTCTGCTGACCCAAGTCCTCACGTCATCCCCACTGCACCACATTCCATAATGCCTATTCAGAGAATTTTGCTATCCTCCAACACATGAAATGGGTCATGGTCCACCAACAAACGTTGGAACATGCTTTGTAAGATTCCAGCAAAACGTTACAGTCATCATCTTTTATGCAAAAATGCACTTGTATTTTTTATTTCTCCGTCACAAATCACTCCACCGAGATTTGGCTTCCAAACCTTTGTCATTGGCAAATGATTTGCGTAAAGATCTCGAGTTCCTCTCCTTGTTTGACATAACATGTTTGAGTTGAAGTGTGCCTTTCACTACTTCAAACTATAAAACATTTGCAGCGACACATTGCATCACATCCACAAACATTTGAGTATATTTTTGGTGTCCACTTTTTTGTGACAATACCCAAGTTTTGCTTAAAAGTAAATAATCGATAAAATGGATAAATCCATATAACGGGATATAACAAAGTAGCAGGAAAACAAAGTACAAGTTAAAATCCACACATGTCCGTAACTTGTAACAAGGTTTCAACTTTTGCACGACGACATGAATCCCCTTTACCGATAAAAGATTTACTTTTGAAAAAAAAAGTTTGCAGATTGAGAGCTTGATGGCTCCTTTATTTGTCATTTGTTCCGAATGAATAGTCAGAAAAAAATAGAGCTGCTCAGCTGTGTATAAATTGAGTTTAGAGGATCATGTTTTAGATAACTATGATGACAGGAGAATAGAGAGATGTAAACTATAGATTCTCCAACTCTCCTTTTTTTGTCTCTTTCCCCCCAAACAACTCTATAGACTTTTGCAATTGTTAAAGCTCTCTCTCTCTCTCTGCAGAGTGATTCCTGAAGGTGTTAGATTGTAATCAA